>JAYEPQ010000007.1:41419440-41669440 GCA_036321105.1 Dracaena cambodiana
AACCCCCGTAAGAAGTCGGACTAGGATACCAGCACACAAGCCCCCACAAGTATACAACCAGGGTAAACTGAATCAAAAGCTCTGATCTACCGATACAGCTACTACTTATATAGATTAGAATTTGTTGAATGCTACAGATGAGCTGCCAGCTTATTCAGCCGGAAACTGCAAATATTTGACACCATCAATTAGACTGTACAAACCTCCCGCTTCACCTTTACCATGACAATACATAAAAAAACCCACCTTCTGAATCATTATGACAACTAACCCCGTATCTAGGTTGGGTGCAATGCCTACATTGACTACCCGCCAACATCATCTCGATCTCAACCAAATTAAGGATGAATTTTCCCCCATAAACAAAAAATTTAAAAAAAAAAAAATTAATAGCAACAATTAATATCTTTACAGCTGCAATGCCAAATCTGGCTGCTTCTGCTGCTTTGAATCAACCGGTGAACCCGAGGAATGGAAATCAGCATTCAAATCTGGTGGAACAGAACCAGGCTTTGGATTTAGCGACGTAACCCGCAACTGCCCTTCCGAACTATGGTTTGTATCTGGCAATGAGCTCCTCGAGTTCATTGCAACTGAGTTGCTCACCACCGGCCTTGTTGCTTTCTCTTCTTCATCAGATTGTGTAAGAGATGTTTGTTGGTTATCGAAACTGCTGTTGCTGCCACTCCGAGACACCATGTCTAGCGCATGACTGTGCGTCATGGCAACCTCAGGTGACTTTGTATGTTGGGCCATCTTTGCTGCTTGGGACGGAAGGTTAAACCCATACCCAGGGTTAAAACCATTGCCTGGATGTTGCATTGTCAAGTTCTTACAAGGCTGCAAAGGGCTCTTGGGGTGCATACCACCAGCCAATAGGCCAAAATTACCTTCCGGTTTTACTAGCCTACCGCTCTCAGTATTGGTCTTGGACTTAACAGGTCTGCTTGCAGTTGTGGTAGTAGAAGCCAAGGCAGATGGTGGAAGAGCGGAGTTATTTGAAGTTAGTTTGTGATATCCTGGGAGCTTGTCACCACCTGATAGAGTGGTACCTTGCGAGAGTTTTGTTTCATACGATGAGGGTGGAGACACTGACAGCAGTGGGGGACGAAACTGGTTTGCTGCATCATTCTCCCCAACCCACCCAGGGCCAAATTTTGTTCCCGGAGGAAGTACTCTTTCAATTCGCTTGGCAGCAATGTCCCAAGCAATAGGACCAAGGTTTGCTGCAAAACGGGCCAAGCTTCTGGCATATGCATGCTCCATGTAAAGCCCAACCTGGTGTTTCAATAGAGGCAGAAGGTCAATAATGTCTGAATAATTATAAATCACAGAGCAAAAGAGACTGGAATGTTTAGTTAAAACTAGTAGAAAATCCTTGCGCCCAAAAGACATAATAGACAATAGTGAAGTTCGCAGAAAAATATTAAGAAAACAATGCATGATAAGGAAAGAGAAAAATGAGGAAAAAGATTGGAGCATCCTTCAATTAATCAAACACTAACCTATCAAACTTGCATTATGGATATAAACTAACATGCATATTCCATCCAAACAGACAGAAGTAAACTTAAGTAAATGCATGCTGACGCTAAAATCTTGGCACTTACTGGCATCAGCATCTTCCTCTGCCCGTCAAAGGTAGTTAGAACTGAAGGTTCCTGAAAACCAGTGAGCAACAGGGGTTGATTGTATGTATTTCGGCGGTTTTCATCTAAAGCTGAAAACTTCTTCCAATTTCTGGTTGGAATCCCTTTCAGTGGGGAACCTAAGAAATAGGCAATAGGAGCAAATTTGGTTTAAAAATTCTTAGTGATACAATGAAAAGTAGAACTTGACAAAGAGAGTTTTCTATTATCCATGTTTAATTGTGGGATTGACCTGAGTACTCATCGTTTTTCTCAGATTTATGGTGGCTATTCCCCCTGTGACTGTCTATGATGCTGGGCTTGTCAAAGGATGATCCTTTTTTTGAGACATCACGTGTTGAGTTAGAGTTGTGAGTACCGTCTCTAGCATTAGCAAGTGTTGCATCAGAGGAGAAATCAGGACCAGTGCGATCAGCCGGAGGTCTGCCAATTCGCTTCATAACATTCTTAATTGGTGGTCTACCCCTTCGTACAGTCTTTGGTTCCTGCTCATTGTCATCACTTTCTGACCTTAAATTCTCGAAATCTTTTTTTGCAAGTTCTTGTATGGATCTTGCCTGTAGAAGAGTTACAAAAAAGTACTTCGATTAATCAATCATTCAGTTGAATGTAAATTGTATGCAAGGGAGAGGGAGACACACAAGGTATACCTGTCGGAAGTAAATTGTATCCGGTGCATTGTAGCGCATAGCATTTGAGCTTATTAAGAAGACATCACTCTGCATATAGATACTAAAATCAAGTCAAATCACTGTAAGTTTAAGCAAATATTAGTTACAGTCCCAAGCCCGTGAATGGAGGACCTTAAGGACAAGGAAGACAAATTGACCACTGAAAAGGCCACTAATACAAAACGTTCACCTCAACAGCCTCATTAGTATTAAACATTTAGTATGATAAAGAAAACAAAATGACAAAAATATATTTATATAAGTTGACTACAACAGGCAACAGGCAAGGGAGTTGTCACCAAGAAAGAGAGAGGAAAAAAAAAATGGTCCCCTGATAACTTCGAGATAACCTATAATATGAAGAAAACATAACCAGCCAGGAAATTGATGTGCGCAGCCGAGCCAGACATGACATACATCCGTGTCTCGACACTTGTACATGTATATCTAAATTCACCTAAAAAAGATATTTATAAGATATCTAAATTCACCTAAAAAGATATTTATAAGATGATGTTACAATACCCTTAACAAAGATTATTTTAGCTTTTTCCATACATTCCCTCTCTAATCCAAGTCACATTTAATGTTTCTTCTATACTTTACTTTCTCCAAGAAAAAGACAGTTTTAAACTATACTCAAACAGGCAGGAGGGAGCCACGGACTGATATAATGAGAACACCCCAGAGCCTGTAACATTCTGCTACAATGTTCAAGAAAGCCCAGTGTTAATTTCTCTTAGCCCCAGCGTTATGTAGTTACATAGACTATCATTCTTATCTTAAGGAAATCTAGACATTGAATTTGCTCCCTATTGAGTTTGAAAGTTAACCTAAACAGTAACTAAAATCTTACTCTATATAAGACACTTAAATCTGTAATATTTAAATTCTCTATAAACACCACGGCATGCCGTCATTATCATTTCTATTACCTGGATTCTTACCATATATCCATCCTCCAATTCCCACATCTTTTAAGAATTATTCCTATTTTAAAACTTGAGATTATTCTAGTTCCTCCTTTTGTGACAAATCTTGTTCAAAAGACCGTTGTCAATTAAAATACAAAAATATAATCATCAACTCTCAAAAACTTTGGTGCTATGGTATAATAGGAGAAATTTCAATAGGGTATCAGAACAACTCGAGTTTGAATCCCACCATACATGCATTTAATTGCAGCTTAGCAAACTAAATTGGATACACCTGCCCAGAGCCTAGCGGCCCAAAAAGACGCTTGACTAGCAGGGCCATGTTGAGAATATAAAAATATAACCCTCAGCTTCATCACAACTTTGGAATTTTGGTACACTAAAAGGGACTTTTTAGTAGCTGCATTTCTACTCTGCTAACAATTAAGCAAAATCTATGAATTCACTATAACTCTATATAATGTAAAAAGGATAAAGTAAATGGTTTCAGAATCTTCAGAATCAGAAAAACCATACACTTTTACGTATGATAAACAACCTCATTGAAAATAAAGACCTATTTGTAAACTGCAAAATTTTATCTATTTTAGTTATTTTGAATATAACCGCCCCCCCCCCCCCCCCCCCCCCCAAAAAAAAAAAAAAAAAACCCCAAAAAACACACCCAACAACCAAAAAAAAAAACAATGCACACTCTACCAGAAATTATTTTTGGCTCCATCCAACATGCAAATATGACCAAAAATAACAATAATAAAGAAACAAACAAGAACAAAATTCTTTCAACAAGCCCAACAAACTACAAACAAGACAAAATTCTAAAAGAAATAGCTTCTTAATTTTTTTTTATTTTTCTGATTTGTCCTCTCAATTTCACTACCAAAACCAAACATCCCTATAGCAGATATCGAAGAGATGGCAACAAATAGTAAGCAGGTGAGGACACAAAAAAGAGTGAAGAAACAGCAACCCCAGATCAGCAGTTGTCGCATCATCTACTTAGCGCACAGATGATCCACCAGCATCCCTGTGACTGCCCATAGAGACGGTAGCCAATAGTGAGCAGTGAAATGAAATTGAAAGAGAATGGATAGCAGCAGCACTGAATGAGTAGTAACCACATCAAATCCTTACAGATACAATGTTTAACTTTCTCTTTGTTTCTTATCTTTTCCCAGTCAAAACATCAGTTACAGCCAACAGGCGATCTCCGAAATTGTTGCATCCTTGAGTGACTGTTCTAAAATACTGGTATTTACGGCATTTTTCTAAATATCAGTAAATATGAACGAGAAGTCGGCCGACATATCGTTTGTAGGGTCTGCCAATATATTACACAAGACTGAAATTGGCTTATAACCCCAATATATCGTCCAATACCCGCTATCCGATATCAAAGCCCCATATCAGATGCTGAACCTGATATCTAATTATTAACATCTTTGTTTACGGTTTATTTTTTTGGTATAAATGTTGAATGGAGGCCTGTCATCTGCTAGTACTTACACAATATTGTTTGTTTTATTTTTTACGCTTACTATCAATACCAAAAATAAAACAAATTTTCTAGTACGATATGCACATATTTAACATATAAACTGTAACCTGCCATCTTGTATCAGAGCTTTTAAAAACTGCCATGTTGCCTAATTCGTAGATTATCATACTGCAATGTCTACATCCATGAAACTTAATGCTTACTCAGTTTTGCTATTTTATCTACATTATAACCACAACACTTACGAGTTTCTAATTTGTCAGCGACTAAAGTTCGACTCACATCCACCAAAAGTCTAGTCATCCATTTCTAGCATCATTAGTTGTGGCCATCCATTGTTACTTTTGGAAAAAGCAGTTCCTACTATCAAAATATAGTGGAACTAAAGAGGCATAAATTTAAAACAATAAAATTATAATGGCAAGATCACATTAAATATGCAGTTAGTAATCCAAGTTCCTGATAACATGTCCAAGATGTACTCATCAAATCATTAACAAACGATAAATCCCATCATCTTTTCAATATATGAAATTTTCACATATTGTAATTGCATTGAAGTTTTAATTTTATTTCATGTGCATCTGCACATGCCCAAAATTCTAGTAGATTATATTTTCCAAGTGCTAGTCAATAACCCTTTTGATGGCCTGGAACTTTGGTACTAGATGTCTTTACTGTATTAATACACAAAATTAGGATTCACGCTCAATGGACTCCATCCCATCAACAAGCTACAAAAGCCCTTTCCATCATGGATGAAAATTCATGCCAACTTGCATTACCAATACAGTTAATGAAGACTTAATGTTCCAAAGGCAGTAAATATATTAGGCCTTCTTGGGGCTTGAACTGGCAAGCCTGACCTAGTTGCTAATAAAATCATAATCTAAAATTTGTTAAAGAAATGGGAGCAATAAAATACCAAAAGGGGAAGAGTCTGGAATGAGTAGCCTACATGATGAGATAAAAGCATCAGGTGTTACAGTAAGAAGAAAATGAGAACAAGGATAGAATCTCAAAGATGATAGTATGACTGAAAAACAGTTAGAAGCAGCATATTGAATAATGTTAAATATGTCTAAAAGTGATTGGAGCTTCTGGAGACAAACAATGACCTCTGCACCCTGATCTATTCCAGCAGAAAGGGGGAGGCAATTGTGCTCGACGTTTATGACAATTCTATATAATAAGGAGTTACCATTACCATTATACAAGGACTAAGGTCCAAGACCCTTAAAAAGAATGGACTAATTAGATGTTATAAGTACATAATAAGTTTACTATGGCCAAATCTGTTCATGCTATTGAAGTTCAATGATGTACAACTGCAACTGGCTTACCTTACGTAGTTACATGATATACAGTTGGTTATAGCCAAAAAAAACATCTTTGTATGGAATTTCTACAGCATTAAACAAGCTTTCTACCTGAATTAAATTTCTATTCAATTGCCTTTTCATGTCTATAATTTTATTTTGAAACCATCATCATCCCAAACTACTGGTAGTGGCAGTTGAAAAACTTAGGATAAATGCCAATAACACGTCAAATTACAAGGGCATTGGGCAGTCTGGTAACATAAAGTCAGTCTGGTAACATAAAGTCGGCAATAAACAAAAAGGTAGGTATTTTATCTGAAAAGGAAATACTATATCTGGCTTCACCACAAAAATTCCCCCCATTTTAATACAAAGCAGCATATCATTAACAGATTTGTGCTTGAGATAGTAGAAGTGTAGCACATTAGCACCATGTTTAAAGAAAGAAACATCCATAAACACTCCACTACTGGCAATAAACATCATAGCAAGCCTCTCCATAATTGGCTATCTTATTGGCAGTAATTTACAAGAGAAATAGGCATGCACGTCTGGTTGGTTTGTAGATAATGACTGTTGCTCTCATCATTTCTCAAATTAAACTTGGCAGTAAATTAGCGAAATCTCTCCAAGTAAGGACCACGTATCTAATTACACTCTTGTTCCCTACCCCACCCATCCTCATACTGCATCACATGTTCCCTCCTCCACTTTCTTAATAATTGATTTCTATGCCAGTACATACCCGATCACTTCTTCCTCCATTCTCTAATATCTAAAATTGCGATCATCACCATGCAGCCCACTTTGATCGGGCTACAAAGATTTTGTTCTCTGTTGGATGCAGCTATCTCAGTTTAACATCAAAGCTGACTGCTTCTTCGTATAACATCTCACAGAGAGATTGATGAACCCCAAAGGGGTAAGTCCTAGCACGGTTTTAATAGTACAAGTCCCCTACTACGGAATATTGCAGAATTGCCTCTACCTCCAATAGCTATCCATAGTACAGGAATCAAGTAAAGGTTTGCTGTGGATACTTCTACCACTCATTGCATTTTACACTTCTGCTAGTCATTATATTTTATTTGATATAACTATAGTGGTAACGAGAAGCCACGTTCCCTTCCTACTAGGTTTCGACATCTTTATAAAGAAATAAAGGAGATGCTCACGTTGAAAAAAATAACTTATGGAACCTATTATATTGCATTATGATCCTAACACAAACCCAGAGACATCTACAGTTAAAAGTAACTCGGTGTATCATAACAATGTATTTTTTACATTTATCTTACATTATTTTGCATTATTTTACATTATATCACATTATATTCTATTATTTGTTATTATTTTCATAGTAAATTCCATATTGTTGCTGATTATTTGCTTCGATTGTTAATTAATTGCTTATTATTTGCTTGTTTGATTACTTGTTGAATTGCTAGGTTGCTAATTTGCAACTACTTACTTGTTTGCTTGTTGTACTTGCTATTTGATTGCTATAATTTCTTAACAGATGTTGCTTCTATCCTCTCAACTTACTAAAAATGAAGAATTACAAATAAAAATAATTGAGTATTAAAAATACAAATTAAAATATTAGTGGCGACTGAAATCGAAATAAATAAAATTAAAATCAATTTTTTTACATTGCGAACTTAAATAATTTATAAAGATAAATGTAAAAATTGTTGTGAAATTTGTTAGAAATTTAAAACAGTTTCTATGTATTATGGGACATTCTTTATTTCTTAAAAGAATTTCTAAATTTATTTCCTAATTTATAAATGTATAGGTTTATATTTATATTATTAAATAAATAGAAAATGCATAACTGCGTTACACTATATGCGATGTAACCTAACGGAGACAAAACATTACGTCACCATTGTTTAGAGTTATCGCTAAACATTGGAAGATACATACGGCATTATCAGCTCAGAACAAAAGCAAATCTTCTCCACATAAGAATCTGTCAAGGTCTAGTTAGTTTGCGTCAAATTAAATAATAGATTGTATGACAATCTATCAGATCCCAAATTATATCCTTGTCAGACAACATTAGATACAAGGAACAAACGTGCACAAGAAATACCTCCAAGCTTTAAAGAATGAGGTGTTACCAATGTGCATTTTATTTATAATAGACGTACGGATATATATATATATATATAATAAAAATTAGTTTCTCGAAAATTTAGTTGAATGATTCAATAGCGTGCATTGTAATGGGACTACGAGCTTGTAAACCATAATTACATCAAACGCCCTAAGTATGCTACAAGGATACTTCTAATCAAGAAAACTTACTCATCTAAAACTAGGATACTAGCATACTTGAATACTTGTCTGAAAATCCTATGATGTAGCCAACAATTTATAATGCTATCCAATCATATTAAACAGGAATAAGAGATGTATGCATACAAGAAGTTGTATTTTAATACATAATGGATGGCATGTTTCACATTCCATTTGACGTATAAGTTTGTGTAAAATTTGTTTAAATTTTTGACATAGAATTGTACTGCTCTTCTAATAATTGGTTTTTATAAGTTCAAGATCCTTTCATTTTACCTGTGCTTTTTTAATGATTATAGCTTATACAAAATGATGAAAATAACTTGTTATTGAACATGTTATATTATGTTATGATATCTAACATACACTCAACGCAATCTAACAATCGAAAATAATTCAATGGACTATAGTGGAGCATTTTTTAGATATTTTCCGTTATGCTACATTATTTATTATTGTATTTATGAGTAATTTCCAAATTGCTACATATTAATTGTTCTTGACTGTATCCAAACTCCCTTAGAACTATAATCATATTACTTCCCTTAAGTGGAGCACTTTTTGACCTTCAAAGCTCATGTGCAAACCATCTTAATCAATTTTTTCTCACTATAGCTTTACAAATGCATGTTATAAGTTTACAACAAAAAGAATTAATTCACACAGGCTTAATATGTCATATCCAGAACATATCTGTAGACTGGACCTATAGTGTATCTGCATATTTATCTTAGGCTACCTACCAGAAAGCCTAAACCCATAACTTCACTACTCCAAAGAAAGCCTCAAAATCCACACACAAGTTGTTAGATGTTATGTAGCATGTATTCTCTTACAAACCATATAAACAAAGAATTGAGCACCATTTAAAGATAGCTCTTAAAAATAGCCCTCTGAGTTTTGATACAGCACTTAAAAGAAGAAAGAATCAATTGTGAAGGATTCTCTTGATCATTTGATCTATGATGAGAATGCAACATGCTTCAAGTACTTTAGGAGGGGTTTTGTCCACCACATAACAATTTACAATCCCTTCGCTACTGGCCCGCTTGAACTGCACAACCAAGGGGAGTGAACCTCAAAAATAAGCCACCTATCAAAATAATTATAGCTGGAAGAAAGATTAAGATGATAAATGCAGATAGGGTGATTGATGCTTGAATAATCTATTTTGCTCTTAGTCAAATGATCCTTTTATGAATAACAGATGCAACTGTCAGAGAGAGTAACTGCATGGGCAAAAACGACCCATAAACCACTCACTATTTTGTACAGGGATCTCCCAACAAGCATTGTTGGATGGTGGGGTCCTTTAAACCGTACAAAAAAATGTGGCTAACTAGATGTGTAATATGGGCCCTACTTGATGTTAAGGTTTAATTTATAATTTATAAACAAAATATCCAACAGTATCCCCCAAAAAAAAAAATCCCAAAAAAACAGTAAATATCAAGCACAAAAGAATGAGGAAAAAAATAGAATATGTATGTTTCTATCATGGCATTCAGTGTTGATGGCTTCTAGCCTTAAACTTAAGTCGGTGAGAGATTCTGTCCATCCCGAGGGATCACAGTGAACCTAAAACCATAAACCAGGCTCCTCATTGGGAATTTGCAAATGCCAACAAAAGAACCTACTGTGGTAGGTCAGAAGGTTGGCACAAACTATGTAGGAATAAACGTAAATCCCATTGTCCACATGATGACTATTACACAGGTAGATCCTGCAAGAGATACAAGAACAGAAGAATCCAATTCCAGGTCTCAGATCCTTGTGAGTTATACTACTATTGACATGAATTTATGCAATTTAGGCCCAAGGCGAAGGCCCAATAAGCGAAAAATCCACAAGTTCAAAATATATTCTGAAGGCAACTGAATCTCAGGTAGAATCAAATACTTACCAAATCTACCACAGTAACTACGACATCTACCGGCATATATGGAAAAAGAGAATTCCAAAATCTGCCATAACTCCTCTTTTTCAAGGATCTTCACCTACAAATACTCTCATACCTCTATAAGTGAGGGACGAATTTTGGCAACCTGAGAGAGTCATCTTGTGTCATTGTAACACTCACGAAATGGTCATTTCTTTCGAGGACGTAGGTTGAGATGTTTCTCGACTGAACCTAATTATCTCTTTGTATTTTCTCTTAGTTTATTTATATTTATTTTTCCTCATCACTAAGTCTGTGTCGAATTCTGTTCGAGCAATCTAGTTGAACAAATTTCAGCACAAATATTTGACACAATCTATAAAAAACAATAAGTATTCTCAAACAACCATGTCGAATACGCGACCTAATCAAGCAACAAGACCCTCACCGAGAGCAAGGCGGGACAGCTACAAAACCGTTACTGGAGAACTTAAACACTCTATCACCTACAGCAAGCTCTGCAAACTCATCCAATGCATCTACCCTCTCGCCCAAATTCTGGCAAAGACCCCCAACGACACAAGACAATAGGGAATGAGCACTAACTCCCCCATATGCAGAGCACCGACTACTTCTCTCGGAGCCCAAGGTGACCAAGACAACCTGTTGCCATCTGAAGTGACCGAGTTATGACCCGAGGCAACCAAATGCCCACGTGATAATGAAGATAAGGAGTCCATCTCAGTCCTCCGCAAGAGAGCTTTCAAGGATTCTGAGTTTGAGAATCACGAACCCCTCACCAAAGTCATATTCCAAAGTGAGTTTTAAGTTCAAATTCCTAAAACTAAGCTAGAAGTATGATGACATATCGAATCCATCCAACCACATTACCAACTATTATGCCACGACAAAACTCTAAAACGCCATAGACGATATTCTCTACAAAGCCTTCTCCACAACTTCAGAAACGGAAGCAACATCTAGTACAATGGGCTCTCTTCCGGATCCATCTACTCCTTTCACCAGTTGCTCGCAAGTTCACACAACATTTTGCCGCGCGCAAGATCATGAAGAGGAGTGTTGCATCCCTCCTCGAAATAGAGAAAGCACTTGGCGAATCACTAAGCATTACAACAAGAAAAAGCTAGACCGTGGAGTGCTATGAGGTAACACACATTGGGCTCCAAGACTCCATTAGGAAGCGAAAGCCCACATTACTATCCAAGCTCCTCGAGCAGATACGATAAATACATCTATTAAAAGAGTCCAACCCTGCCTTTAAGAATCAAGACTCCAAAAGGGCAAAAGAACCATTCAATAAAAAGTCTAAAGAGCACAGATAGGCTCTCCAAAGTATCATAACTATCCTCGTTAGGAAAACACCCAAGTCAATGAATACATGTCCGTAAACACACCTCGAGCCCAAATTCTAAACCACGGCCAATCAGAATACCTATGGACAGAGGGCTTCCTAACATTTCTGTAAGTATCCAAGACGTCGAGCATGGCACCAGAGACTGCCATCGGTTCCAAAAGGATATCGAGAACCTTATCCTTAAAATTTCGATGACAAAACAAAGCGAAGGGACAGTAAGCTAGCCCTCCCCCAAATCCCTAGTCGACAGGACAATCGCATTGATCCAGCAAGGTGATAAGGATATACTATCCAGCAAGGTGATAAGGATATACTGTAAGGTGTAATCTGCCTAAAGGGGAGAGTTACTACAACATTCCCAATAAAGTACTTAGTTTTATGCCCCACGAGTACATGACATCATGGCCATTCAATGCTCTGGCTCTACGATCAATAGGTATTTGGTCCTTTAAATAAAAACTCCGCCGTTTTCTTATTTAATATAATAAATGTTGTTATTAGTGCATTGATTTTGTATAAGATGAATTTCCACTTATTCGGAGAAATACCCACCTATTCACCAAAATGCCCACTTACTAGGTGAAAGTCTCAGCGAAAATCCACTTAATCGACAAAAGCCCTCATTACAACAAGTGTCACTTATTCGCCGAAATGACCACATATTCCACGAAATGTCTGCTTAATCGAAGAAAGCCACTTACGCAATGAAAGCCCTCGTATCGATGAATATCCACTTACTTGCTGAAATGTCTACCTACTCGGCAAACACATCCATAAGCATCTAAAAACATTCAGTAAAAACCTATTCCACAAAATTCGTCAGTCCTAGGAACAAAGGATCACCAAGTAGGTTTACAATCCAAATGGGGATCAAATGACCAAAGCTTACTAACGAGCCTATAACTCGCCCAAGACCTGAGAGTTAGAACAGGGGCTCTGTGCTCTCGGTCAAGCTGTTAGATCAGGAGCTCTGTGCTCTTGGTCAAGCTGCAAGACAAACCTCACAAGTCCAAGAAGGAGTCCACCTAACAAACAACTTAGCCCAGAACTGTATTCATTACTTCAGCAAATGCCTAACAAGTACTTGACAGATGTTCAAATCGAGTATGTGTCGCACTTAGCTTCTTGGTTCTCTACTCAACAAATACTCGGTGAATGCCCAACTCGGCTCTATGATCCCGACTTATTTTGGCCTTAGCTCTATCAAATTTTCAAAGAACGCCCAATACGAATATACACCAAACTCAACTATGTCGGGCAATACTCAGCTCTATGCCCCCTCGCTTAAATATTTCGGTCGCGCATTTACGAAAGCAACTGGCAAGTGGCCAACAGAAGTATAGTATATGCAAGCAAAAGTTGAAAAAGCCAACTATACAATATTCAAGCAAATTTCATTTTTTATTGAATAAATATGATTATAAAATCGAGTATGACAACCCAAACTTAAATATTGTAGTTCAAAAACGAGTAAAATTGTTCCGACTTGAAATAATACTCACCTACTATAGTCTATCAAAAGTTATTCTCTACTATGAGCTTTCTCTTCCGGTCGAAGTGGACTGAACCACATATGAAGGTTAAACCCCCGGAGAAGGAGTCTCTTCACTCCATATCGCCAATGCTCAAGTAAAAAACTTGAAGACTTTAAAGCCATCGAAGTCTCAAAGGTGGGAGCTGACATCCAAGGGGCAAGAAAGCTTGTGATGTCTCTTTGCTCCCAAGGATGGGAAGGTTGAAAATCAAGCTTATCCAATCCACCTGAGAATGCGAAAAAGAATTCATAGGATACTCGTTCCAAGGTAAAAGTTGATATTCACTTGATGACATTAATATTAACGGAAGGCAAGTAGCAATGCGGCTCTGCTACTCCGAGCATCCATTTTTTGGTGAAGTCCCCCCATTAATATTGAGCCAAACAAATACTCTTCTAACTATTTACAGAAATCTCCTTGAGGGGCTGAAGACCTGGGAGTGATAAGACAAGGCGGGAACAGATGTGACGTTTTATCTCCTCAAGATCGCCTTAGTGTAAGCAGATCTTGACCGTACAATCAGACGCGTAGATCCCAATGTGGCACCAGAAGCAATCTCTACGTACCCGAGACAATCTGTAATACCACATAACTCAATGTCCCACATCGAATATAAAATAAGAGAAAGAGTAGTTTATAACGATTCTTATAAAACCACAAAGTAATCGTAATTAGTCTTTTTGGGGAGAACAATCAATAGCTAATTATACACTATTTTAAATTCATGGCATTTTACCGAAAACTTAACATATTCCTATGTGAATATATTGTTTGCATTCCACTACTCAATTTCCAGGTGGGAGGTGTTACAAGTAGTATCAGAATCAGACATCAGCCGAAAGTGTGCAGAACCAAATGTCACATGAAACTAAGTGCTACTCACGCAAAAAGTTGAGACCACCTCTTGAATCCGTAGAGAGTCACATCTAGAATCTATGGGTGCTACTCGAAACAAAGTGCCACACAAAAAGTGATGATCATCTCCTGAATCCATAAGGAGCCACCTTTAGAGTCCATAGGGCCACCTATAAAATCCCACATCGCCTGGTGAAATATTAACTTACAGAGCCCCTCTAACAAGGACGTCAGGTCCTAAAAAGAGGAGAATGTAATATCTCGTAACTCAATAATCACACATCAGATGTGAGACAAGAGGAATAGTTCATAATGATTCCTATGAAGCCACAAACTAATCATAGCTAGCCTTTTTGGGGAAGAATCCGTAACTAACTAGAAACTATTTTAATTCATGGCATTCTACTGAAATCTTAGCATATTTCTATGCAAATATGTTGTCGGTGTTCCGCTACCCAATTTCCGAATAGGTGTTACACAATCTCCATGCATCAATTATAAGATATTCCATACCAGCAATAATAACACCTCCATAATTATCGAGACAGTAATTAAATAGGCACTCACTAGGAGATCTCGACCATCCATCCTTCAAAGAGCTGACACCAAATAGCCATCTGCAATGCAGCAAATCGCCTCCAATATGACTAAGTAGTAAATAACCTCCAAGACAAATCAAGTCAGTAGAGGTAAAAATTACTCCAAGAGCTTGGTGGACCGAACTCAGAAATAGGGAGCTATATTGGCATAAATTTATGAAACTTAGGCTGATGGTGAAGGCCCACAATTAAGGCCCAATGGGCAAAAGCCCACAAGTTCTAAATCTATCCCAAAGGCAACTGAATTTCAAATAGAGTCAAACACTTATCAAATCTACCATAATAACTGTGATGGGATCCCCTATCCACATATATAGAAAGAGAAGATTCCAAGATCAATCATAACTCTTCTTCAAGAATCTTCACATGCTAATTCCCTCCTACCTCCAGTGTTCTAAATATCGGATACCGGTCTCGTACCGGTCAGCAAATTACATACCGGTTACCGGATACCGGGCGGGATATCGCGATATGACCCTAAATACCGGAGTGTCATATCAGTATCATACCAGTTAAAGAATAATCATATAATTGGCTATATAGAACATAATAAAACACATAAAATAAGTTTATAGTAGTTACATTGGCTTATTTACATTCAACTTACGAATTTGCAGATACCGTTTAGAACGTTCACTTTAACTAAACTAAGCTAAACTAAACTAAAACTAAACTTTTACTAAGCTTTAATGAACAAAACTAAACTAAACTAAGCTTTCACTAAGCCTTCACTTTAATGAACAAAACTAAACTTATATTATTTCACATAACCAAACCTAAGAAGCAGTGAATCTATAATTACAGAATCTGCAACAACACTAGTGAAAATTGTATAAATAGTAAACAAAACTAAACTTATATTATTTCACATCAATTTGCATCTATACTATGAAAATTGTATTAAATTGAATATGCTACTACATTCAATGTACCCACCATGTTTAAGACATAATTAAAGAAATTATAATCTGCAACAACAGTGAATCTAGCATGAAACAGTGAATCTGCAACAACAGTGAATACATATAAATAGTAAATACTCAAATTTACAAATTTTATCTAGTATGAAACTCATACACACAAAATTATTTCTTGAAACACTGATTCAGTGATTCGATTCACTGATTCAGTGTCAATCAGTGAACCGAATCACTGATTCAATGTGAATCAGTTCACATTGAATCAGTGATTCGGTTCACTGATTCACACTGAATCAGTGAATCGAATCACTGATCCAGTGTGAATCAGTGATTCAAGAAATCACTGTAGACTACCCGCGGGTTCAGCCCTCCCAACTTAGCAATTCCCCTCAAATTACACAAAAAAAAAAAAATCTAACATAAATCGCAATCAATTAAACCTAAATAGCACAATTATAAAAGATATTGACGAATTTTGTAACTCTAAATCAAATTAATATTAAAAAGACAAACTTCACTTACCTGGCCGGCGGCTACTGCCCCACTGGAGAACGGCGAGCACCCTTCTAAGACTCCCAGAGTAGGAGAAGAGCTATCGGAGAGCGGAGAAGAAAGATAGAGAGAACACAAGAGAGATTTTTGGATGGATTGAGAAATTAGGGTTAGGGTTCGGGCCGTTCGGCTCGATCGGCGGACGATCGCGGGGAGAGAACAAGAGAGAGAGAGCCAGAGAGTGGAAGAAGAAGAATCGGAGAGAGATTTAGGGCTGATTTGGAGAAATTTGGGGTTAGGGTTTTTCGTCGCGGGGAGGGAAAGCTCGGATCGCCGGGAGAGAAAGAGAGAGAAAACGCGAAAAAAAATAACATTTTTCTCCCTTTCGACCCATTTTATTTCTTAACGGGTCGGATCTTAACGGGTTAACGGGTTTAACGCGTAATCAAAACCCAATAACCGATATTATCCAATACCGGCCGGTATTAGACATCTCGATACCGGCCGATATATCGCCACGTGGCCGATATATCGGCCCATACCGGTCCAAAACGATAAACGGTAAAAAAATGCCCATATCGTCTCGTTTCTTTAATTTTACCGATATACCGGTATATCGGCCGGTATTTAAAACACTGCCTACCTCCATAGGAGAGGGCAGATTCCTAAGCAAACTGGAAGAGGATCATATTGAGTGAATGTAATCTCTTCATCATCAATATAGTACTAGTCGAATGGCCATTTCCTCTGAGGATGTAGGTCGAGATTTCTATTAATTGAACCTCTTTACTTCTTTGTGTTTTCACTCTATCTATTTCTGTTTCATTTTCCTCATCACTAAGTTTGTATTGAATTCCATTCGAGCAATCTAGTCAGGCGAATTTTAGCGTAAACAACTACTTATGTTGGACATCACTGTATGGGTGGCACCATAAGAATGAGGCTTAAAAAAGCCTAGCTCCAATACAGAAACAAGTTCCACATGTATATAAGTGCGCACTCTCTAAAAGGTATATTCATGTGTCTTGTTCCCATGTTTAAGCTCTAATATTGCAACATATACTGGTAATTGCAATTTCCAACATTGGACAGGAACTTAGACAAACTTTGACATACACAATCATGGCATCAATCTCCGAGTCTAAACTAGTTCTTTTCCTGTGCAAATAAAGAATTATGCAAAGACAACTATTAAAAGAAAACCCACATGCCACACATCAGGCACTACAAATTCATTACTAAGATGGCTAATGCAAATAGGGATGAAAAAAATGATATCAATCATGATCTACCAAGACAAACAATAACTTTAGAAGTATCAGGAATGACCCAAAACAATGGAACTATTTTCTAACAATAACCTCACCCAAAACAACTGGTTCTTTTCGTGGAATATTTTTATTTTTAATTATGGTGCAAAAGCACAAGTGAAAATAATGAATGCTGAGAAAATTTCTCAAACAAAGAAAGCACCTTGTAGAAGGAGCAACATATGATAATTTAGGTTATTATATTTCTTTCGATGCCAATTTTGTTTGAGAAGCAATTTGTTTCTAGAAAGAAGGTATGGAGCCAAGGCATGCCACATCGGTTTAAAAGCTTCCTACATCATGAGGTAAAATTTAATTTTCTTTCCCCCACGATATCAACCAAAAGATGTAAATTCACAGCCCCACGTGGAAGATGTAAGCTTGACAGTTCTAAACATGTATCTGAGTTTCGTATCACATAGCTAGATATCTCCTCTCTTATGCTACCTTTACCTCTCCCATTTTTGTAAACTTATTCAATATTAGGTTGAGAATTAAAGACTAGGTATACTAAGCAAAAGCACTAAACAGTGCAGCTAAACCTCAAACTTCAAACCCGCTATTAGATATAATCCCATCATTACACATCAGGCACCATATAAGTAGATGAATAGCGAAAAAAATAAACAAATTTGGTACCTACAAAATTAGTCAGTTCTCAGCTAAACATACCATCCACAATTTTACTTTTCCTTTCTTGACAATACCAAGCCTAATCACACTTAAGCATTAGCATCAACCAAATAAGAGTTTTTTAGATATATACCCATGAATCTTATATTCAGAATTTTACCCTCTAAATCATCATATTTGCTAATTCACCCATCTAAATCAAGCAAAATGAAGTGTTTCTGCCCTTCAAGCTAATATATGTATGATTTCAAACAGAAAATGTGTAAACTACATGTTATATCGTCACCAATTTAACATAATTCCTTTTTCTCCTTTCCTCTTCTCCACTCTCAACAAAATTCATTTTTACCTTTCAAGCAATGTGGTCCCAATTCTACTTGTAACCATTCCCCAACCAATTGATGGAACCCATTCCTTCACCTCCATATCTAAATAGTTTCCCTCCAACCCCACTGCTATATCCAAACAACACCAATTTTTTCTTTTGATAAAGGAAAAAGAAAACAATATGCCCTTTAATTGTCAATACTGAACATTTAGATGATGGCCTAATCACAACCAAACATTCTCCCAAATTTCTAGCATTGTGCATACTGTTGAGAGATCCATCCAAAATGACAACCACAAAAAACGAACTATTTTTTCTCTTAAGAGATTCCATTAAAAATTTCTGTAAACTTCAATTTAGAATTAAAAGTCAAATCATTTGGAGTCCGACAAGCTGAAGGGGAAATAAAGCATATGTGAAAGAGCAGTATGTGAGAGCAGATAAATTGGAGGACAGATTTGATGGAAAAGGGTTCAGACTAGATAGGTCTTATTCAAGGAGAAAGAGAGGGGTAACGTTATGGATGAGGGTTATTTGGCCATTTTATAAAAGATCCTCTTAATTGACAGAAAATCAAGGAATATTATGTTTTGATTCTCATGGAGTAAGGGAAGCGAGTAGAATTGATTGGTCTTGAATGATTTGGAGGATAAATTGGCAATATTAAGATTTTTATTCTTGGGGTTCGGGAGTCAATGGAAGATTTGAGGGTATATATCTAAAAAAGCCATAGTAAATCAGAAAGTCGAGACAATAAGAAATGTTCTGCTTTAGAATCTTACTCTAGAAAAAGAGAATACTCGGAGCTGCCCTTACTGAACAGTTATTTCACTAAGAATAGAAAAATATGAACAAGGAGGGAAGCGCGCCATTGGCATCAAAACTAAATAGTGATATGCAACACCATTAGCATGAGATTGCTCTTGATCCAATTTATAGAATAAAAGCAACATCATACCAAGTAACAGAGGTAAATCATGAAGAAACCATGACAGTTGAGCTAGCCTAGATAGTGAAGAACATATTTTGTAATGCAGCTATTCATTTCCCTTAGCTGAGGTATACAGTAACGTAAAACATTTTAACCAATTAAATACAACTATTAATCTCTTACCAATTTGAAACTAAAACAAAGATTTCCAAACAAAGCATGAAGGATAAATTGAACAAGATAAAAGGAGAGCGGATGTAAATAGTTTGCAAAAAAAAGCTCAAACTAGTAAAACAGAAGTAAAAAACAGCAATCAAGTTGAGGACCAAATGTAGAATGGAGACATAACAGTCTAATTTGAATCATGAAAAAGATTAAATAAGTTTCTCTAAGAGGAGAAAGGCAGAAGAAACCATAGGGATTTAATATTTAATATCTAAACTAGTTGCCAACCTCAAATTGCTCCAAGTTCTCATAAGCACCACTGTCCAGCTTCTTCCGAACAGTTCCAAAATCCATTGGATTCTCAATGATCTCATGGTAATCCGGTAACTGCATAATTCAACCATACTACCATCAGTTCAGTTCAATCACAGAAACAAAAACCACCTAATAAACTCATCAAGATCCCTCCTTTCAGACCTCTTCAGAATCAACTGGCTCCGAGAACACGCCATAAGTATCTTTCCTGAAGTTAGCAAACTACAATAACACATCAAAAGCATAAAAGACGCATGGAAATTTAAAAACCAAAAAAAAAAATAGGCATCACTAAAAATGAGATATTTTTTCCCTTCTTATTTCAGAAAAATGAAATCACCAACTGTACGCACTTTTGAAGCCTGTCGAGGATGAACACCAACAACTTTTTGTCGGGCAGAGCCGTTGTGGGTCCCGAGTCCGATGGATCCCCTGTTCCAACACCAATTAAATTAATTAAAAAAACAAAATAAATACCCTCTAATTAACCACAAAATCCCCCTTTCTCGAAATAAATGCATGGAACCCAAACCTTGAGGAGCTTCATCCGTCGCTTTCGCTTTGGAATTTTGTCTTGCTGTCTGCTGACAAGGTAACGAAATCCCCAAATCAGTCAAAAATTCCAAGTATAAAGGCTCAATTTTTTAAAAGCTGCAATCAGATCTGCTCCATCAAACAAGATTGGAGCAGCAACAAAATTTAAACAACGCAAAGGAAGTGGACAAAGTTTGAAACTTTTTCGCAAAACCTACGCATAATTTCAACACAAAAAAGTAAGCGAAAAAAGAGTTGAATTAAATAAAAAGCCCCCTCCCAAGAAACGATGCCACATGCGGTTGACCGAGTCAAATCATCCCCCAACACCTTTCCCCATCTAGAAACAAAGCCATCGGCGCATAAATTCCCCGATCCGTACCCGAGTCCGTACAAAAAACGAACATCCAGATCCTCACACCAAAACTGGAAACTTCTAATAAATGGATAAAAAATTTCAAAACTTTCTCAACCTCGACAGTGTCGATCTTCCTCTTCTTCCGCGATGCCCCGTCCGATTCGGATCCTGACCCGCCCAAATCCTCGGACCCATTCGGGATCCGCAGCACCAGCTTCAACTTCTTCTCCTTCCGTTTCCCATTAGAATCTCCCTCCTCTTCCTCCTCCTCCGCGGCCGCCGTCGCCTCCTCCGCCGAGCTAGGGTTAGGGTTCCGCCTGGTGCTCCGCCGATTAGGGAATTTGAGGTAGGGATTCGGTTTCTGAGGGGTCGAATTAGGGTTAGGGTTTCGATTGCTCGATTGCTGCTTCTGCTGCTGCTGTTCTTGCTGATGCTGCTGCTGCTGCTTTTGGAGGCGGAGGCTTCTCTTCTCCAGATCGAGAAGAGAGGGGCGGCCTTTCTTCTTCCTCTTCTTCGCCTCGACTGGCTGCTTCTTGTTGCCCATTTCGGGAAAAGCTCTCTCTCCTCTCCCTCTCTCTCCCCCCCTCGCTTTCTCTCTCTAGACAGGGGTGGGCGATTTTTTGGGGTTTTTTTCTGCAATATAAAAATAAATTTTGTTTTTGGGTGTTTGGGCCGCTGGGCTTTTTGGATGGGAGTTGCGTCCTCACGTGACGGCCGGCTGGTGGGTTTCCATAGGGCGTGGAGGGGATCGTGGCCGTTGGTTTGGACGGATCAGAGAATTTTAACGGTGAATATTCTGTGTCGTATAAGTATTTTGTAGGCAGAGGCGTATAAGTAACTATGCGGATGCAGTGAACGTGGGCAGAAGTTGGTTTTAATCGCCTGTAGAGGAAGTAAGGCATCTGGCAACGATGGGGATGTCAATTGAATGGGCCGGAACTGTTGGGCCGAAACTGATATTTGTAGGTTTTTTTTCTTATTTTCTTTGGACATTTAAAGTATATTTGAGGTTATCTTTATTTGTATTTTAACTGTATTTTTTACATCTAATCAAAAGGAAGGAGAAGAGGTTTAATTATGGTAAATTTAAGAAGCTAAAAAAAAACCAAGTTTTCACAGTTTCGAGTCCCTACTCTATTATATGTAACAAAGATGTTATCAATAAAAAAAGGGGGGGGAAATTTGAGGGCACTACTTTGTTATATATATTATGAAATTATCTGTCATGTCATGTTTTCACAGTTACTTTCAGAAACAAAGTGAGCAATTGACAGAACGCACAAAATCAAAATGGCATGTGCGAGAGCATAAGTTTTATTCACAATACAGATAATTATTAGAGCAAATAATAAATAAAATAGATCTACTACATAATACATGAGCGGAGAAAAGCTGCATTTTTATTAGTGCAAGGACATTACAATTATGATATATATAAAGTGCATAGTCCAATTAATAAAATATGGCTTCCAACTAGGAAGTAGGAGTAATCAAAATTAAAATAGAAAAAATTTGAGATGAACGATCCACTACTCTACTACTGAGACTCTACTTGCTTCGAGAAATAGGGATCATCTGTTTGTAGTGGTGCACTCTCCTCGATCTTGACACATAGGGTATGAGAACCAGGGGATTAAACTCGACAAATATAGTACAAATAAAATAAATCCAATGATAATATATGAAAATATATGTAACCAAATCATCGAAATTGTCCAAGGTTCAAGCGAAATCATGAACAAGTAATCATTATATGTCAAGTGTCCGAGCCAACATAATATTTTGGTCCAAGTGCAACATTGATATAAACATGATATATATAAGTCAAATATTTAGTAAACACAATCAATTGAATAAATACAAGTACTGCCATAAGTTCCATTTATGTCATGCTCTGTCTTTTAGCTACTTCCCAAAAAACGTAATGCATCATAAAGAAAAAAAAAGATAACTTTACTGGTATACGAATTTCGAATAAGTGTAATTACTATTACAATATGATAATATCATAACATATCTGAAACAGAACTGAAACTGTATATAAATGAAATTTTAATTACATAAAAAGCACAATATTAGGATCACGTACAAGGCCCAAGTCAAGGCCCTCATGTCATTGCCGCAATCTGGTTAATGAAGTACCGATTTTCTGTCAGGACAGGATCTCTTTTCTCGTTTGTAAGATATAGATTTAAAACTCAGGGATTAAAACCAACAAGTAGCATACAAAGAAAGAAAGCGTATACACACTGTATTGAAAGTATGTGCAGATGAGCATGATATGTTAGTGTAGATCATCATGTATCATAATAAGCATGGATTAGTAACATGTCAGCAAACATAAATGGATATATAATACTAAGGTGCATGTAAATAATATATGTAAATAAACAAGTCTCAGTTATTGTCCCATATTAGACATTAGAAACTAAGTGATGGATAAGATGCATTTTCCATGTTAGATATTAAAAACTAAACGATGGATAAAATACGTGCTATTTTCAATATCGTATAAGTGCATGTACATGTCTGAGACCTAATAAAAATGCAATAGTATTGAATCATATCATACTGCTAGGCACTAAACTACAATCAGTGGCTCAATACCACTTCGGAGTCACTACAATTATATAACAACTCTAATCTCTCTATCCTTATATCGGTTTATTACATATCGTCTGTATCATTCCAAAAGCTCGATACAAATATCAGTGGATACTGACTAATTAATTTTTATATAGATTCCGGACTCCAATAGAAATTTTCACAGAGGAGTGATTATTCGTCTCATTTTATTATATTTCTGAGAATTATTTTAAACCAATAGATTTTTGGCTCGATACAAATCAAAAGAGTCAATTTAATGCAAAATTCTATTTTTAAATATTTATAATTTTTCTTCTTACCCTCAGCAGCATTATTTGATTTCTAGTGATAGAATTTAACCCAATTGTAATTTTATAAATATTTGAAAGTTTAAAGGTATTCTAGTTTGTCTTTTACTCCTCTTGTATCACCCATTTCACTGTCTAAACAAATTTAGAAAAAACTGAAAAAAAATCACAAATAATCCCCACGTCGTTCTCTTTATTTTATCTTCAAAACCCTAAATTAAATTCCTTCTCCATTTTCCTACAAAATTTGTTAATAAATTAGCTTGAAAAATTTAGAAAAATTCACCATAAAGCTTATTGAGCCATATTCCTTAAGACTCCATTAATTCAAGTCCAAAATTTTCTCACACCTCAAGGACCTTCTCCAACTCTCTTCCATTATCCTAATTTCATTTTTGATGATTTCAACTCCAATTGGATCAATTTTGACTGCATATTGGCAAATTTTCTATGAAGATAAAAAGTTACACTATCTTTATTTTTTAATTTGATTTTTTTCATGTGGAAATAACCAAAAAAAATCATGTTTATAGGTTTGTACATATATAGTGTCGAATATTTATAATTTTTGATATTTTAGATTGTAATTATCATGGAGTTATTGCATGCATCACATTGTACATGTCACAAACATGTATATAGCTGTCATGTTTTAGTCCATTACAGTAGTTTGTACATAAATAACGATGTCTTCTTTATAGATATCCATTTGAGTTGTTTTAGAGTTCTGCAGAAAGATAACACAATAAACTATAAACTCCTCATATGAATATAATTCTAATTCAACTGTTTTTCCCATCAAAAATTACCTAGAAATTTTGACATTGGTGTTGTATCAAATCTAGAATGTCAATAGTTGGAGTTTAGTAGAATAGCTATAACGTATGTTATAAAACTTCGATTAAACTCATCTTACATTCATCAGAAAGGTCATCTAATTATCTATAGTTTTTATATAGAAATCCTATTACGATTCAGCTTTTATCATATTTTAAAATAATCTAGAAATTGAGGGTGTAGGTGCCAGGTCTGTTGATTCAGTAGCAACAAAGAGTTAGAAAAATTACTGTAACTTCTTCTTTAGAACTCGTTTTGAGCTCATTTAAAATTTGTTGGAAAGATAATTCATAGACATAAAAATTTATCCCGCATATATTTTTTCAGTTCAAACTCTAATTATATCTTATGTAGGCTTGAAATTATTACAATGCTCACAATAGATGTCAATCCAGTTATATTAATCAACTAATCCAATATAAGTAGATCAATCTAACCATATTTAGACATTATACATTATGTTACGCATACACTACCTCCTTCGTTGTCTGAAATGCATGCATACATATTGCTATTGTTTAGCCATGATATCACACATGCATCTCCTACCATACTTGAAGTATTAATCATGCATATATATTCCCGTGCACGCACAACATGTTTTACTAATTTCATTGATTGGGAATGAAACCCCATACATATGAATATGTTTTATAAGTCTTTTGCTTGCTATTCATCGTGTGTGTTGCCTCATATCTACACTCGACACATATACAAGGATCCCCACTACAAGGGATATATTGATACCATGATACTTAACATATATCATATACTTATTTATATATACATATAAATATTCTAACATTGTACACACACATATTCTAATCATATGCATGCGTATATGCAATTATCCTTTCATGTGCATGCATGCATATCTTAAATATACTACCTAATACTTTGAACATGTACTACATATATGTTGTAAGCCTTTATTAACATGATGTTGCATGTATTACTTTGTTTATGACACCAAATTGTGTGTATCCATATTTATTTGATCCATTTTATACTTATTATCTCTTACTCGTGTTGGTGAATGTATGCATACCATATCATACTCATAATATTGTTCATGTTCATTTCTCGCATTCGCCTGATATTGTAATGCCGATAAATGCAATTTATATTGTGCTTGCTTTATGCTACGTTTAAATGATTAGCCATCTCATGATCTGGTTATTAGCTACTCAACATGATCATTAGCATGCCCTACTTTTCGCATGACAGACATATCATTTACTTACTTATCATATTATCAGATTGTTGCTTACATGATACATATTATACACCGAAGTTCACTTCCATGCTATCATGATATATCTGCATAATGTCTTGTTTATCACTGATGAGTAGCTAATTGATTAATTACATTATGTATATGGAAAAAAATAAATGGTGGAATAAAACATGTATTATGGAAGTTTTTTGTCTTGTTAGGATACATCCACTGATGTATGTACTAGCACCATCGTTCTTAAGTACTAATTGTATGTTCCGTTCAAGTAAAACCGATTACTTGTGGTCGTGATCTGAGATATGCACGAGATATCCAAAGTGCCAACAGTACGCATACGATTTGCATGGAGATTGGTATTTATGGCCACAGTATCGAGTATGTAAGGTTCAATTGTGGAACTCGTGAATACTCCCACAATTTTGTTCAATTGTGGAGGACTACGAATCTAGAAGACCAATCCAACTGAGCCACCTCTTTAATCTATTGAGATATTCCTGCTACTTTCAATTCTACATTTTTATACTATCAATATTATTTGTGCTTGTACTTATATTATTCCATGCTTTTATTTATTATTGCTTATATTTGCATGGTGTTTATCACTTCTTTATATGCTCTTATTATATAATATCTATACAAATATCATGTAAGATCTCATGTCTATGGTAGGATATCTACTCATGTTTAATGTGTATGATCCTATTTTCTTTTTCTCTTCTTACTTGGGTTCTGACTTCTAGTGTACAAATACACTCAGATAATATTGACTTGAAAGAATCAACATGCCACTTGCAGATCGATCCACATTTCATAACAAGGGACCAAGTGGTAGAAGTAAGACTCAATCTATCTATCCTTCTTTCGTTTTTTCTATACTTCATTTTGTATATTATCAGTTGTAAACTTGTATCATATTTTGTATCTATTTATACTCAGTAAATATTGTATATCATGTTATATTACTTTTGTGGCCAAATAATGTATAAATCGTGTTATGTAGATCCAATCGTATTAATAAAAAAAACACTCTTTTTTTTATAAGACTTATGTAACATAACAGTTATTTCTTGTTATAATTCATTCTTTGATATGTAAACTATATTGTTTGTGTGTTATGGCCTTGTGCATGTCAATTTTTCTTTTACGTGCTCATTGGCAGCGCACTCCATTTTTATATTTACGTGGAGAAATGGAGTATTATAAGTAAAAGTGCATAGCCCTAACAATTACAATTAACCTTATACAATATTGTTCATATCTATCAAGTAGTTTCTACTATTCCTTACATTAACGATACATAATATACATGACTTACTAAAGATATCATAATACAATCCTTTTATTCTGCGAGCATATCTGTTATCAGTAACAATGAATTATTAAAATTTTACCACTAGGACCATGTACACTTAATATATGATGATATTCTTCATTTATGCTTGTAGACACTAAAAAATAATGGTTGGACATCACTTGATGGGTCAATATTTATGAAACCGAGTTCGATAAAGTTTGTGCAGCAATGTCAATTTCAACCTTAATGTTGAAAATAATAAAAGTTGAATTAGAAAAAATTTTCTAGAGAGAAGTTGAATAGCTCCGACTGATCTTTTTAACTCTGCTTGAATCACCTCAAATGGACTTCAAGAACCAAAATTATGAAGTTTTAAAAACAGACAAGCAGGATAGTCAGATATCTGCATTGATGGTAGATACTTCACCATAGATGGCAGATCAGCCTGCACATTGCCATCGATGGTGGGCTTGTAGAACCGCCCAGGTCAGTTATTGCTTGGGATTTCAGGATGATGTGACAAACTCATTTGGAATCAAATTGAGATGGTTTCATTCATCCAAAATATGGTATAACTCCCTATATGATAGATTAAAATAGGATTTTATCTAAAAGTTTCAATTAAAAATGAGCGATTTGAGAATCCATGATCACTACATAGGCCCTCAATCTCAATTATTAAAAGGGTTCGAAGGTTCTTCCAGTTATTCTTCAAATCAATAGGCAACCATTTTATACTTAATGCTTGATGTTAATGCTTGAAGCAGAAATTACGTACTTGAATAGAAAACAAGTGGCTTAATGGTTGAATGATACTATATTGTTTTTGCTCGAGTTCCCATTTATGTTATTATGTAACACTATCAAAATATAAAAATTCCAAAGAAACAATTGTAGTTATTATTTAATTCCACCACTATATAGGTATGTTTTATTATAATCCGTATATTTAAATTATGAAAATCAACGACAACATCTTTCTCTATTTTTAAACTTTCATAATTAATTCATTTCATATGTAACTTCAACCAGTTAGTTCGAGGCTAGGATTTTCCATTCTATATATCTGGTATTTTTAACTCTCAACATGTGAGATATTTTATCTCAAATTTTTATAGTAGCAATTTAGGAATCTAATTGATTTAAGCATAGATAAAAGAATTTAAGCTTTTCCTTGTATATGGGGAACGAAATTGGGTGGGAAGACTAGATTTATTTCTAAGTTAACAACTCAATTGAAAAAATTAAACAATATTGGCTAAAATATGGAGATGATATATTGGGCTTATTTATCGGGCATTATTGCAAATATTGATCGATTTGCGTGCAAAAAAAATATGACCCTTTTTTTAATGTATTGTTATAGTTGTCCCTATACCATGGGATAGGTAGGACCATGGTCACCATACACTAAGATATTGGGTATATGTTGGACCATATCATGGGATAGTTAGGACCATGGTCACCATACACTTTGTAGCATTCTTAGACTTAGGGTTATTTTAATAATTATGTGTGTATTATTTAATTACATGTGAATGTAGAAGAGACATACATATACACTTTAAAAGGAAATGTTAAATTGAGGGTGATAATAATACAAATTTTGTATTTCCAGAAACTAGAATATATACTACCAATTTTAATTACGGTGTACATATAGTTCGGACTCAAAATCTTTATATTCATAGTGTAAGTCTTTAAAACCATAATATACTACAAAGAAAAACTGAAATATTGATGTTAAATACATCAAGAAATCTTACTGAATAAGTCGATAGTTAGTCTCTTCTTCTGATTTCTAATTGTTGGTTTTTAGTGTTACAAATTCTGAATGCACCATGAAATGTTATGCATGAACCGTCTCATGGTTCACATTCAAAGGGGAGTTGGCGAAATTTTTATAAAAAGAAAAGAGGTTGACTCGTATTTTTGAATAAACGAGAAGATTAACAAATGGAACCCCTTATATAGAACTTAAATGTAGAACTCCTAGGATCGTGTTTTGCTTCTACAACCTCACGAAGGCTGATAAAAACTCATATTCTGAGCTAAGTAAAAATTAAATGCAATTCCCTCAGGGTTGCGTTTTGCTCTCAAAGCCTTAAAAATTAAAAGTTATTTCTGTTTATTCCCAAATACGGATCTAAACAAGTAACATTAATTGATAATTGGCAAAACGCGGATGCTCAGTCAGAGAGATTCGCATTTTACAAAATAATTAAAATGCCAACCTCTTAAATTCACGTTTTGGATTTACATAAAAGTTGATAACCATCATTACTCAAATGTGAATCCAATCCGCCTTCAAAAGTTTCAAATACAGGATCATGTTTCGACCTTAAAATCTTGTAAGATTAAAATTAACCCCGTTTCAATACAAACATAGGTTTAATTATGCAAGATATGTTTCTAAATGCTGAAATATGTATCATCAATCATAGAAAAATCCATGTTCTAAGTTAAATAAAACCATCTTATGGACTCTGGTGAAAGTCCATTTTCTTAGCTAAGTACAGCTAAAACGCAAACTCTATTGGATCGTATTTTCATTCCAAAGGCTTAAAGAATGAAAATTATCTTCATTTATACCCGAACGCGGGTCAAATCAAGCAAGACATATTACTTAGAGCTAAAATGCGGATCATCAATTATAAAGAGATTTGTGTTCTAAGCTCATATTTAGAGCTAAATATAGCTAAAATGCGAACCCAATGAGTCGTATTTTCATTGCAAGACTTCAAGTGATAAAAATTGTCATTATTTACACCCGAATGCGGGTGTGGGCATGGCATTTAAGCTGCAAAAAGCCAAAATGCGTATTTAGAGCTGAGATCCGCATTTCAGTTATAAATCTAGAGAATTAAAAATTACAGTTACAAATCCAATAGATTAAATACAAGTAATTAATTCTCAATTAAGGAGGTTACTAATTGGACAATAACACCAATTCAAAAGCCTCAAAACCTCTATAAATAGCTAAGATTTTGGCTGAAGAAGAGGTTAGATTATAACTTTGTGCACTTGCACTAAGAATCAGAATTCTTCCTACTTAGAGCTTTCCAAAGGCTACCACCTCAATAATTCGTGTTCGGATCATCAACAAAGAGTAAGATCATTCTCCACCGTTATAAGAGAACCTCAGTTTTAAATGGGGAACTGTTCTTATTGTAATTCTTTTTAAGTTTCAAAAAAAATTTAATTTTATAGGGAACAGAAGATTGGCGACTCCGTTAGAGACTTCTATCATGTCCGATGATATGGCCGTACCCCAACCCGATAAGGTCCTAGTTGGCACTATGGTCGAATCATTTGTTATCGAATTCGACTAGAAGAAGTACAAAGAATTTCTCTCTTTTGGCTTTATAAGCCCAAGATCTATGCCAAAATGCCACAAGATCTCAACAAGTTTAGCCTTTCATGAGGCTCAAATAATTACAGTCCAAGAAAATTTGTCCAAGAACTCTCAAAACCCCTCTAGTCTTAAAGGAGAGATCTTCTCCCCTCCAGTACAAGGCTTAAGGTCAGTTTAACCCAAGGCCTATATTGATCTCAAAGAGATGGATGGAATTTCGACAACAACAATAAAGGAAAATGACCATTATCTGAACTGCAAGAAGATAATTCTGAAGAGAAGGTCTTTCTTACTCCCACTATAAAGAGGAACCTGAGAAGAACCAAGGCTCGCGCTTTTCATAGAGCCAGAAATAAAAACCAACTACTGTTGAACCACGCGAGGCTCTAATTCACATGTGGAGGGCAACGAGCGAAGTGGTTGTCCCCGATAAGAAGTTGAACTAGAATGTGGATGAGTTCATTCGCGTTTCTTACAAGAAACATTGCTCGCCCATTAAAAAGTTTATTTTTGATGCAAAATGTGAATCTTACATACGCATTTCACAAGTTAAATGCGGATGTCAAATTCGCATTCCAAAAGATAAATGCGGGCCTCAGACTCGTATTTCAAAGACTAATTGTGGACCTCAGAGTCGCATTTTTGAAGCCAAATGCAGGTCTGATATCTGCGTTTCAGAATCCAAACAAAGATCTCAAATCTGCATCTCAGAAAACAAATGCGAATTATAGAAATTTAGCCTCTAATGCTCATGGAATTCTAGTTCTAGTCATTTCAGCTTCATCAGAAACTCATTCTCTAGCTGAAATGGCTAAAGTTATGTTTTCTCTGACAATCTGCAAGGGGGTAGATGATCATGCTATGAAAATTTTATTTCGAATGGATATTGCCTCTTTCAATAATCCCACGAGTTCCAATACAGGGGATCTTGGAGATTTTTTTTCAATCAAAAGAGACAAAAGTCCAAAGTTTCTTACTATCATTGTGAATAGTTAATCAATGCAGTGCTTTCACATTGGCATTGCATGTCCTCAAGTAAGGCCGTCTGTTTTTAACAGACTCACATTGTCTCTAGTACAAACTTCAAAGCAAAGATGATGCTATGATAAACAAGAATTTCTAAATCAGAATATCTTAAAGTATCATCCAATATAATAATTTTGGAAAAGAAGAAAAAGAAGACGAAGAAGGCTTCTCAATCAAACTCTTTAGACTTCAAACATTCCTCCAGCTTGAATGGGGTGTTTAGTGAAATTCGTGGTGTTTTTCAGAACATACAAATCCAAAAAGGTGTTGTAGTACCACTGAACTACGAAAAGCTACCTGAAATTTCCTCTGATGAAGAAGAGCGAAGAAACTTAGTTATAGCAGAATCTCAAACTTTTGACTCATTTTTAGAAGATACTGCTTCTGAATACATGACACAAGGAAATCTGAAAGAGTTCATCAAAAGAATTGATGAGCATGAAAAGATCATCCATAAACAACAAAAGTCCATAAGTGAGATCAGGGAGATGCTTCAGTTCTTGGTTAAAGAACATATGAAGAAGAAAGGAGAATCTTCTTATAGAGATTCTCGCATTCCAAGGAAGGATAAAGGGAAAGAAAAGAAAATAAACCTCGCACTCATCCAAAAAGCACCAGTGGTGAGGAACACAAAGGACATGACAACCATTCTAAATTTTCCCATCACCAATCTGAAAATTAGAACAAGAAGGCAACCTACATACTGCCCTCATGGAAAGTTTCAGAATCAATTGAATGCTCTTGTTTACAAGAATGATTTGTAAGAGCTAGGCGTCATAAGGATATATCCGATGGAATGGGAGAACATACCATTTCCGAATAATTACAAGCTATTGAAGCTCGACTCTCTTAATTGCAAAGGATCGCTGAATCAGTACTTTTAATATTTCAAGACACAAATAGGATATTTGGCTGGAAATGATTCTATCATTACATGAGTTTTTATTAGCACCGTCATGGGTCTAGCACTTGAATGATTTCGCAAACTGGAATCAGGAACTATCAACTCGTAGAATGATATAGAGAATGTCTTTCTATCTAGGTTCAATGATGATGACAGGAGATTTCGATGCCAGCACTATGTGCTATAAAACAGAAGAAAGGGTAGTCAGTTTAGGACTTCATAAAGTGATTTCGCAATGTTTCTTTGCGATATCTGCATGGGATGCCATAAAAATATTTAGTGAAAACCTGTAGATATAATATATTTGTGAAAAAAATTTCTAGGATGGGGGTAGTAAAATCTACCACTTGGAAAGAATTAGCTACACAGGCCGAAGAAGGCAAAAAAATTGCACAACGGCTTGAGGTTGAAGAAGAAGGAAATTCAAGAAGAAATAATCCAGGAACATCTCAATCATCTCGATCCAAATGGGAAGAGACAATAGCTAGATGCTCCTGATCCAACCAAACCTCCTCCTGTAAAAGTCCCTCATCAAGAGTTCCTCAGAAGCAATATTCTTTCAAGGATGAGCATACTATCACAATCTTTAACTTGCTCATGAAGAGAATATGCTAAAGTTGGTAGAGGCCAAGCACCCTAAAGAAGTAGAAAAGGTTTATAATTCCAACTACTATCTATACCATAGGATCATTAATCATCTACCAAGAACTACTACATCTTAAAGTATAAAATACAAGCACTAGTAGACACAAATGTCATCAAACTACTACTAGAGCTAAAGAAGATAATAGAAAATATGATGTCTTTCAAGTTTAAAAAAACTCCAAATTGTATAGAGTCAACCATAGAAGATAGAGTGAAGCCAATTCGCAAGGGTACTATGAGGATTATATATTATGATCCTCATCAGAAACAAAAGAGAGAGCTATCTCCCTTATATCACAATATATATATATATATATTCAAAATTGATTCAATAATCTGATTCAGTTCTCAATACTATTCAATAGTTCAAATTGTAATCCAAGTGTATCATGTAATAATACTACATATTTATTTATAAGTGCACTGCATATTCATTTATTAAGGCGCATTGCATTTTATTTATAAGGCCTATTACACATTTATTATTCATAAGGCCCACTGTAGGCTCACTATATGTTTATTATTTACGCCTCCTGTATTACTATTTTTTTTCGCTATTGTTGCCCAGCTCATCAAACTCTATTTTCTTTTTCTCTTGTTAATCCAGCCCTGCCCATTAAAACTGCTTTATATACTCTCTCTTTTTCTTTTTCTCTTGTTAATCCAACCTAGCCCATCAAAACTGCATTATATATTCTTTTTTTTAATTGTTTTCTTTTTTTTAGCCACTGCTGCAACCCAGCCCATCAAAACTCTCTTTTTTACAAGGCTAAGCCGGGTCAAACCCATCAAAACTCACTCTCCCCCTTTTTTCCTTCTCAGTGCATCCCATCAAAACATTCTCTACTTTCTCTTTTCCTCTCTCTGTCTCTCTCTCTCTCTCTTCCTTTCAGTCGTCCCTTCCCTGCTTCTTCTTCCTCTTCTTCTTCTTCTTCTTCTTTTTCTCTTCTTTTTATTTTTTTTACTTATTTGCAAAATTTATTGTAAGAAATATAATTATAAATATAAGTAACCTCCTACAAAAAAAAAAAAATTCTACTCCGAACCCAAACTTAATTTAATGAAATGGCCAACATTTAATCATTTCTACAATAATATAATTAACATCAAAAATTGTATAATTAAAAAGAAATAATCAATTCGATGTGTACTAGAAGAAGGGAAGTATGTTACATCGATTTCTTTTAATCTTTTTGATTTCTCGAATCATGTTTTCTTTTCCCTTCTCTCTTTTTTTTCTCTCTGTTCTGTTGATACAGGTGAGAGAGAAAAAGAGAGTGTGAGAAGAAGTGGGGAGAGAGTAAGAGTGAGAGGGTGTGTGATAAGAAAATGGGAGGGAGAAATATTGCTATGGTTTTTTTTTTTTTTTTTTTTTTGAATGGAAGGAATGCAAATGGCAACCAGGTGGTTTTCTAAACACTCTAAGGCTTCCTAGAGAAGCCATGAGGGTCCCCCATGCCACCTTTGTTATGGTGCACGCATTAGGTTGGTTATATATTTATTATTATTTTACTATTTATGGCTCTGATAAACGTTCTCCACGACGATGATATTAGAAAGAATGTTGTAGTCAAAGAGCTAGAAATTAGAACGATGGTAAACATACTTTTTATAATTTAATAATTTTGGTTCTGCGTAATGCTCTCCACATTCTACCAAATTAATACAGGGAGTAGTACTCAATGAGAGGAATGCTAAAAATTATCCGTTTGTCATTTCGATTTTTGAAATAAATGAACCAAAATTCCGAAATAATTAGAACGATAATTTTAATATTATTAAATTAGCAAGTTTGGAAGTATTTTTCAGTTTTGTACAGAAAATTTCTAAATATTAGAAAACTAATTATCGCGAAGACCGAATGTCATTTGGAATTACAGATTTTAAGTTACGCCTACCAAAGTTTATTTTGGTGTACAAAGTTAACCTCGGTGAACTTATTCGGCACGACTGGACTCAAAAGAGAGATACAGATAGCTCAAATTTTTAGGATATTATATCCTGTAACGTCCCTATTTTTCAGTTGTTTTCCAATGCGCAGGACACTATTTATAATTTGTACTAGACAGCTCAATAGTCACAAAATCTTGAAATAATCGTAACTACTGCCACAATCATATTAATAAATAACATGTCCAAAACTGAAAAAATTATATTTATATAAAAAATTCATTACATAAGATGGCACACTGCTCTGAATATGAACACAAAAAAATTAAAAGAGAAAAATAGTGCTCAGACAAAAGAAAATATAAACAAAATATACAAGGTTCTCCAGATGGTACTTCACTTGTATATTGTCGCTCGATCTGTCCAGTGAAGTACGGGTCTTCAGTTGGAGCTGGTTCCCCTTCTTCACCTTTCAAATCTGAATTCAAACATAGGGGATTAAATCCAAAAAGAGAAAATGTATACTATCATAGTACAGGAGTATCAGTATGCATGAGCATGTTTATGTCAGTATTATTCGTATACATATAAATTAAATATGAAAGTAAGTATGAATAAATGCACAAATAAATAAACAAACATGACTATAATTGCACTATTTATTTAATCATGTATTTTATTAGTTTCATTCACCTTCCAAATTAATTATAGAAACTATATTAATGGATAAGATAGCGCTATTCTCTATTATCATATAAGTGTCTGTGTATACCCAGGACCCGGCCCCAATGCTTATGGCGTTGAACCATCACATGCCGCTAGGCATAACAATCCAATTTTCGTACTATTTTACAGTAACGGACATACCACTCTGAATATTAATTATTAATTGGTGATCCAGTATCACCCAGGCTACTGCAGTAAAAGATTCTCGGCCTTAATATTACAATTATTCGTTATACGATATGATTCTTATCCATCATATAGTTTCTCCCATCCCCGAATTCTTAATACATCATGCACATGACTCATAACATCATAACATAATTTATTTATATTATATTTGTTTGTTTATTCTCTTTTCATTTCTTTAATTATTTTTTAAATCATGTTAACATGCTTATGTCTCCACGACCGCACATGACTTATAGCATTATAGCATATGACTTGTAATATCAAAACACATGACTTGTAGAATGATGAATTAGATATCCGTGTCCTCTTAATAGTATTAGTGCATAATTATACCACAATATATATTATCAAAATTGACTCAATAATCTGGTGCAATGCTCAATTCCAATCAATAGTCCAATTTGTGGTCCATGTGCATCATGTAATAACACTGCATTATTTCTAAGCCAAACTTATGAACTTATTTCATTTACAAGTTCAATCATATATATTTATATGTATTATTTTTATTAATTTCCAATTAAAATCCAAACACAATCCATCAATTATTTATTTATTTTATTATTATTACTGTTATTATTTTTATTTTATTTTTAATCCATCAATTATTTCCAATTAAATCCAAGTCCAAGTCCAAGTCCAATCACTCAAGTCCAAACCTAATCCACTTCTTTTTTCTTCTTCTTCCTTCTTACCCTATCCAGTCCAAGCCCATTTTTTTTTTCTTCCTATCTAGTCCAAGTCCAAACCTAATCCCAAGCCAAGCCTAATCCTAAGGCCACCGCCCAAGCCCACCAAACTTCTTTAAAACCGAATATTATTTATTAATTTGGGTTACCCGTAATGCTCTCTAAATGCTACCAAATTAACGTAGGATGTAGTGCTTAATGAGAGTAACGCTACAAAATTATCCGTTTGTCATTTCAACGTCTGGAATAAATAAACCGAAATTCCGAAGTAATTAGAATGATAATTTTAATATTATTAAATTAGCAATTTTGGGAGTATTTTTCGGATCTTGTAAATAATAAAAGTTCTAAAAATTTTAAATATTAGAAAACTAATTATTGTGAAGATTGAATGTATTTGGAGTTACGAATTTTAAGTTAAACCCATCAAAGTTTATTTCGGTGTTTAAAATTAACTTCCGTGGACTTATTTGGCACGATTAGACTCAAAAGAGAGATATATGATGATATTACAAGGGATACAAGATCTGCTACTTTCAAAAATTAATCAGCTCAAAGATGATGGGGCCTAAAATCTGAATACAAATATGAGGCTAAGGAGCTTACTGTTCCCAGAATTGTGCCAACGATTTGATTTTATTATTCACTGTTAGAAATTCACGGAAGCCAGCCAATCCACTGATTATTTTAAGAATTTTGGCCCGAGGATTTGAGACTGGCATGGCACGGATGCAAACCAAACCGTGTGGGGAAATGACAAAGGCTAAGGAGCTTACTGTTCTCAGAATTGTGCCAACGATTTGATTTTATTATTCACTGTTAGAAATTCACGGAAGCCAGCCAATCCACTGATTATTTTAAGAATTTTGGCCCGAGGATTTGAGACTGGCATGGCACGGATGCAAACCAAACCGTGTGGGGAAATGACAAACCCAAGACTGGCATGGCACGGATGCAAACCAAACCGTGTGGGGAAATGACAAACCCAATTCAAGCATTTGTCAAAGATATAAAGAAGCGCTTCCAATTATTTTAAAAGAGAGTTTATATGAAATTATGAAACTGTCATCAGTTTAAAAAACACTACTTTTTCCCTTTCTTTTGAAATAATGCATCAAAAGAGAACTTCATAGTGAACATAACAAAGGAAGACAAATAGAGAGGGCGTCGTCGTTCTCAAAATTTAGCAGCCAAAAATCAACCAGACTATGGATGCTCTGTTCGGCACTATTCCAACATGCATACAGCGCACTGACACAGCAAAATATACAGACAGGAATGAGAAATACAGATGAACAAATAGAATATTTCCATTGATAGACAAATTGATATTCGAAATCAACAGTGCCAGTCGATTAGAGATATGCTGCAGCATATAAGCTCACATACACAGCCCACAGATTGTTGTGTCAGTGTCGCTTCCATCCAAAATCTAACAATAAGAAACACACAGTAATACTGTTACATCTGCAGTTGCTCAGCTTTGTGCTTGCTTATATTTCTTACAGTCAAATAATACCACCATCAGCTCCAACATAATAGCACAAGTTCCTATCAGACATATGGACGTACCCTCCGAAAAGAAAAGGAAAAAGAAGAAAGAAACATGCGTAGCACATGAAACCTCCCACTTAAAAGGTAAACATGTTTCCCATGAAACCCTACTGCAAAGTCACTGCCTGAACCTGGACGCGGCCCTCCTCGCCTCCTCTGGAGTAGAAGGGAACAGCTCCACATACCTCGACCCAATTGTCATCTTGTCCTTGCACATAGCCTTCTTCGCCACCTCTGCAGATGGAAACTCTGTGTAAGCCTCTCCCGTTGCCTTCCCATCAGGACGTCGGGCAATGTGAACATTCTCCTCATTCAGTGTGAAGTCACCAAAGAACTCCACAATATCGGACTCGGTTGCAGAATAGGGAAGCCCACGAAGCTTAAGGACCTGTGTGTACTCCATCTGTTCTTTGTCCTCATCAGTAGTAGTCTTTTTTGGGCGGGAAGGAGGGGAGCCATGGCGGTAATCCCCGCTGTAAAATGATCCGCCGTTTGTCACCTCACTTGCAATGGCCTGGTAGTAATCCTGCTTCTTGCATGGGAACACCTCAACATACCTCCGCCCCATGTTTTGCCGGTTTCTTCCAAGAGCTAAATCTGCCTGCATAAGGGATGAGAAGACAACAAAGGCCTCACCAGAGAAACGGCCATTTTTATTCACTAACAGGCAGTCAACGACATCCAACCCTGAAAAGAACTTGTAGACATCCAGATCCTCACAGTGGAAGGGTAGGCCTCGAAGCCGAACAACAGGGAAGTTGTACATTCTGTTGATACTGCTGCCACTGCCGCCACCACTGCCAATGCTGCTGCTCCCACCAATGCCATAGCTGCTGAAAGATGGGTAAAAGCTACTGGCTGATCCAGCAAAGTAGGGGTTGGCAGGTGGATCCAGCATCCGCGACCTCTTCAGACCAATGCCAGCATCATATCCATCGGCAATGCCTCCAATGCCACCGCTCACTGCGAAGTAGGGATTTGAGTCCATCATTCTTTGCCTCTTTGTGCCCTCGTACCCGTCTGAAACCCCCCCGCTCCCCATCATTGCCCTTCAAATTATTCAAATCCCAAGGAAATAACCCTTTGACACTCAATCCCCGTTCAATAACCATACCCAAACCGACAACATTTTACCTAATAGGTCTCTACCAATTTATTCTTTCAACTAATTTATCATACCTACCTACATTTTCAAGCATACTAAAGGCAGAAACAGAATGAAACAATAGAGAGAGAGAGTGTGTGTGTGTGTATAGCATAATCAACTTTGGTAAAAAGAACATAAAACAGAAAAACGAACTAAGCATAAAATTTGTAGACAATCCTATTAAGATGGACCTATTTAATGAACAGTTCAATTAAGTGTTCCCACTAACAACATGTTCACAGGATATAATTAAACAAATACTCAATAGAACAGAAGCAAATAAGCGGAACTGAAGCAAATAAGAAGAGCAACAATCGTAACGAAAGGGACATTCTCATGAAAAGAATAGTGATGAAGTTTTTTATTTTCAAGCAACAGCTTGGCATTTACTTACATTCAATAGTCTGTAACAGCTAAAATCATTTTATTCCATATTCACTATCCTTTTTTCTTAATTACAAGTCAACTAATTTCACGCTTCAATTTCACCCACAGTACAACAAATCTGAAGTTCTCAAGCCTCTTGCTTGAAGAGTTTAATGACAAACTTTTGTCAGCATAAATCCATACACCTCGAGACCAATAAGAAATATTTTGAATAGACCAAAGCTACCAAGCAATATTGAAAATAACCCGTTAAGAAACTCGTTAAATTGCGTTATGATACCTAATACAAATTCAACATTATCTAAGGCTAGAAAATGACTCATTACCGTAACAGTTTTTTTTTTTAACTTTATTTTATATTATGCTACGTTATATTACATTATGTTGCATTATTTTCAGTTATATTTTTAATTTCCAATTTGCTGCAGATTATTTGTTATCAATTGTTAACTAATTACTACCATTTTTTGCTTCATTGCCTGTTGTTTACTTGTTTGATTACTTTGCTTGCTATAATTTCTCTCCGATTGTTGAATTTTGTTAATTATTGTTGATTCTATTGAGCTCCCAGCTGAACTGAAATGAGCATTAGAAAATATAAATTGCGCATTACAAAATATAAATTACAACATTAGTTATGAAAGAAACTGAAATAAATAAATTGAAAAGTTCTTTTTTTGGTAATGACTGAAATTACGATTGCGAACTTAATATTATTTTTAAAGGTAAAATATTAAAATTATTATGAAACTTGATAGGAATTTAGAATAATTTCTAATTATTATAATATGATTTTACATTTTTTGAATATTTAAATTTATTTTTTAATTTACAAAAATTTTTATATATAGTTTTTTATTTATTTTTATTAAATAAATTGAAAATTGCATAACTTACATTATGCATTACGCTATATGTGATGTAACCAAACGGAGGTAAAATGTTATGTTACCGTTATTGCTATTTTAAACATTACTTACAAGTACACAAGCACAGAAAAACACAAAAAGAGGAACAAGAGAAAGGACATTGATGACTGTTGACAGTCAGAAGACTGGTCACATATCTACTTTTGTTGACATCCAAAATCATGCATAATTTCAACTCTTTCAATAGCATGACCATCATCCAATAAGCAACTCCCTCTCATCCCCTCTATCTAGCCTAGTTTCCCACATAACAAGTTTCATTTTTTTTTTTTTTTTTAACTTGGATCAATAAGTTTTGTAGTAACAACCTGATTTGCATAGAACCCAACTTGCGTAACAGTTAACAAAAGGATTGATGAGGTGGCAAATATTGATTCGACAATCTGATCAAGGATATATATATGTGGCGCCACACCCAAAGGAGCATGGAAAGTGTTATGAGCTAGGAAAAAGACTCTTAACTTCTCAGAGTATATTAATCATGACATATCCTGGTAGTATTCCCACAGTGCTATGATTTTATTTAGCGAAGTGGGGCACACTAAGTCAGCTACATACATCAGTGACCTTATCTCACTCCAAAGTAGTACATTAAATGTTTTCTCGAACAAGAACGAACGATGGCCTGGGGCAATGACAAACAGAAAGTAACCGAACACTCTGAGATTAGATAACAATGGCTTCATAACAAATTCCAAGTCTCTGCCCATACAAGTCTCGCAATATTAATGGTTTGAAATGAAGCTTGAAGCTGTAGAAGCTACTAAATTTAGAGATCAAGGATGTCTGCTCAGTTCAATGGAGATCAAGCTGTAGAAGCTACTAAATCTATATCTCTTAACCAGTTTCTTTACATTTTATTACTATCATGGCTCATTTTATAACTGTCAGATTTTTCACTTAGCCGGAGTCCCACCAAAAGAAAAACTCAACAGTCTATATCTCACAACCATATTATAAATGTCAACATTAGAAAGTCCAAAGTCATTTGTACCTTCATTTTCATTGTATAAGCATTTGGCATGCCAAAAAATATTGTTTAAATGTGCTCTAGACAGAAAAGCTTCAGACAAAAATACTGCGAAACTGAAACAATCATGCATGGATAGTGAAACACGTTATGGCCCTCTACCAAACCTTTAAGGAACGAATCAAAAGAAAGTCATCAGTTTGCACCTCCGATGGCCTTTAGTCAAAACCAGTCCAGTTTACATGGTGCCAGAAACTATTCTATCCTCACCCTAGCTATAATAGTTCAAACATGAGACAAGCCAAGAACCTAAGCACACAACACTTCAAATTTTATGGAATTTTTAGCAACTATTTCCAATTTCAGTATGAGCAAGAAGACATCAAATTAAGCCTAATCACAAATAGTGCAGAACATATACATCTCAGGTTCACAAAACCTTAAAGAGTACGTATATTAAACGACCACGGACCACCACAGTTTTTTCCTTACCTTACAAACCAAACATCATATCAACAAGCACCAGCTAAGACTTCAAAGGCATGAGTTTGCAGGGAGGCAGGGGGAGGAGGGGCTGTGGGGAATCTAATGCGCATATTCAGATGAAGTTCACGATACATACGTGACAGTAAATTATTGGTTGATGAGATTAAAGAAAGGATAATTTTCAAAATAGAAAAGAGAAAGGAAGCTTTAGAGTCCAAAAGGCTTAGACTCTAGAACCAGTAGTGCAATAACAAATATCTAGGAAAACCATTTTCTCCACAAACCTGGTACAGTTCTTTTCAGGTGCATTTGTGCTGCAAAATACTAGTTCTTAGGTCTTTTTTATAATCATCTTTGATAATCATAGTTCTTTCTCTTAGCCTAAAATCCAAATTCCTGAGGTCTTTTTAATAGTTCTTAGGTCTTTTTTATAATCATCTTTGATATTTAAAAGAGCATAGAGTCAATTATTATGGTTGTGTAATTTGAAATTTAATGTACTAATGGTTTTCCTACATAAGCTGTAGTCACAGGAAGTGTTTGCCCCCTATTTATTATGATTGAGTAATTTGAATTTCCAGAAGGCATGTTAAACGGTAAGGAATTTGGATTTTAGGCTAAGAGAAAGGATCCTACCCTTACTTTGGCTTTAATCTACGACCCAAGTTTAGTACTCAGAGAGAATTTTTGAATTGAAACCATTGTTTACAATTAGAAAATTAGAGGAATAATTGAAGGCCAACCAAAGTGACTATACCAAAACTCTTAACTCATCAATTACCACCAACACTTCAAACTGAACACTTCTCATGAGTAAATTTCTTTGCACAAAATAATTGAAACTACGTCAGGTTCAGATCTGAACCCTGAGATCTCGAGGATTCCGATAATAGCATCGAGCCTGATTGATAACCTATATAGCAAGCAGATGATGACAGAAGACGAAGGAGAGGATATATAGAGTGAGAAGATAAAAATTATGAATTCATTAGTCATTTTCACAGCATACAATCAGTCAATCAGAAGAGAGCTTAAACACTCTTTCCTTATGGCAATCAATTCATTTCTGCCATGGAGATTCAAAAGATCTGCTGTTAACAATATTATCACTATGGGCTGATTGAATAGGTTTCAGTTGTGCTTGGTTCCGGTGGCCAAAATAATATAAGTGAAATTTTTATTTATGGATTGCTGACATTCCTCCTTTCTCATCATATAACTTAGTCCTCTAAATTGTTGATCAGAAATATTTCTACTAGTCTTCCCAAGTTGCATCAAATTCTTCTGCTTCTCCCAATTTTATGAACACTTGGTTCACTGTACTATCACACCTCAAGAATGATATAATTTTTGGTTCTAGTAGTCAAAAATCTTGCATCTCCAAGATGGCAAGTGCTACTTGCTGTGGACAAACAGTAAAGAGGCACAAGCTATTTAGCTAGAAGGGCAATTGTTATAAGCACAAGGTCAAGGATGTAGTAGAAGATGTAGTAATAACAGGTTCCGCCAAACCATTGGAATGATGAACTCAATGAAAGCAACATCAAAAAGAGGAAGCAACACCAAAGCAGCTAAACCAATGGCAGAGCCCTTCTCAATAGCAGCAGTTGTGTTTCCAGCAACATGCAAGGCATCCGTACTCTTACGTATCCAGTAGCTCATCTCTTCGACTTCTGCCACTCCTCTAACATTGTCACTGATAGGAACATAAGCATCAATAGCCAACCCATTCTTGCTAGTGCTCATCATACCAAGAGCTATGACTGCACTTTCGTACATTACGGCAAAGCTAAAACCAGCAAAGATATTGATAGCATAGAGTGACTCTATATATGACCCGAAAAGATCAGAACCCCTTCCAGAAATATAACCAACATTGTTCTCGACATTATCGACATGGTTCTAAATATCGAATATCGAAATCGTAAGGGATAGTTTCTTTTCATATCGGATAGCATATATTGGACGATATATCGAGGATACCAGCACATATCGAATATTCATATCAAAAATATTATATATACACATCAAATATGTAAATTTGATATCGTAAAGTTAGTTTAATTTCATCTATCTAACTAATATGATATATATAAAGATATTAAAGGAAAGTATGACACTATAGAATAGATTAAATTAAATGTGAAATTATAGAAATAATTGAGATTCAGACTAGATAAGAATAGTAATTGAAAAGGATTGGTATTGATAATAGTAACAACGAGTTGGCAATAGCAGCAATAATAATAATAGTAGATGCACAAGTAAAGACGTACAATAGAAGAAGAAAAGAACTTTGAAGAAGATTTTTTAAGTCTTGAATAATGCTTAAATAAGCTTCGCAATATAAAACTCTAGCATTTGTAACTCTTCGCATGTTTCGCACTCATGTTTCCAATTAAACAATTAAACATCTAATTGATTTAAATAGAGATAAAAGAATTTGAATTTTTCCTTATATATGAAAATAATTTTGAGTATGAATATCAAATCTATTTTCAGTTTAAAAACTTTATTAGAAAAATGAACCACATCGCGTAATATATCATGATGATATATCAGGCTATATATTGGACAATATTGCAAATATTGGCCAATATATGCACAAAATAATATGACCCTTTTTTAAGGCATCGTTTCGGGCTTACAACGAAAAATGATATATCGGGAAAGATATCAGCCATATCGGAGATATTTAAAATAATGATTATCGGCAATCACAACTAGAGTTCTCGCATTGTGCTTAGAAATATTCCTATCGACCTTGCCAATAAGATCAGCACCAACACTAGCAACCCTTGCATTAGTACCACCACTAACTCTGCCAAAAAAGAGCCATGGATATCCCAGCAAGCCCATAACGAGCAATAGCCTCAAAAGGACCTTCCCAAGCCTCAATATGATAAATTTTTAATAGGTTGATAACTAAGAATGGAACAAGAAATCCATCAGTAGCAAGGATGTGACTCCTCGTTACACCAAAACGGAATATTATGATAAAAACCCTTTTAACACCTCTACTTGTTTCTAAGGGAGACCTTGCATTAACATTAATAGCCATCTCCATACCAAGGGAGCCAGAGATGCAGAACTCTACTTCACATGGTCCCACTCCAAGTGAGATGAGTATACTCTTTGCTCATGAGGCTTGCTATAATCAAGAACCCTCTTATTTGCTAGTAGATCAATCACAGCCATAGTTTCATCAAGAACAGAATGCTTGAACTTCACATGCTTGTAGATATTTCCTATGACTATGCATTCTCTGCCTTTTCCAAGAGGTGTTGTGGCAAACTCAAGCTTGTCTTCTTCCACAAACTGCTAGTGAGCCCTTGTGCCTTGTAAAATGTGAATATCACTCTTCTTCCAAGCAAAAGTATGTCAACCTCTTCAGGTAGAGATTCTGCTAATTCAATTGATTCTACCTTTGAACCATCAACACTTGCAGCAAAAGGCTTAATGGAATTTAATAGAGCACCAACAAGGTGATTGAATTCCTTCAGCATAAGAAAACCAACAACAATTGGCTTTAAGAAACTGGTAACTCCTTCAATGGGAGTATGAGCCTACTAAATAGTGCTAGAGGCACCATTAAGGTTGAAATCAACAGAAGATGCTACTATAAGAATAGACCAAGTACAGTCCAGTACAATCTCAACCCTCAGAGACTTCTTATAAATAAAGAGTAAAGCCTCAATTTTGTACTCAGAAATTGTATTCTTCATAATTTGAGCTAGATACTTGTCTACTCTACCATCATGCCTGGCCAATTGTGCTACCTCCATCAGCCCCGTTCGCAACATCTTATCAAAACCCTCGCATGCATCTTTGACACTATCACATCATGCATACCTCACAAGAGTATCAATCATTATTTTGACTGCCATCATATCCTTCTCTGACACATACTTGAAGAACTCCATCTCAATATAGGCACAAGCATAATAAAAAGTTAATCCTGTAACACCGATCGTAATGATTCCACCAACATATCTCACAATAATATCTTCATCATTTGATACAACCAAGACCTTAAAATGGCTTAGATTAACAATTTTAGGTGGTATAACTTCCATCAAAAGGTTATTCGACACTATCAGCTTTAGAAGCGACCCAAACAATAACGAGATGAAACTACTCAGACACATCCTTTGGAAGCTTACCACAAAAAAGTTTCCGCTAGAATCATGTGCGATTTCCATCTAATTCATGCAAAGATCATTCCATATGATTGTATTTCATTTAGGCATTTCTTCGGATAGATGGAGCGGGTGAAATGACCATATTTAAAGTAGAGGTCAAGCTTGAAGATGTTGGAGTGGAGCTGCTACACTTTTAGAAAGCTGAGTTTTCTTACAAGTAGTGGGGATGACGAGGAAAGGACTTCATGGGTGCAATGGTCCTGCTGACGGAGGAGCCCATTGTTAGAGGAAGCGAGGCATTGGTTGTTGAAAGGTAGTGAGGAAAGATGTTGAGGGTATTACCTCCTTGTGGATGTAGGCATCATCCTTTCCCTTGCAGGTGTAGGTGGTATAGGAAGGATCGACCTTGATGCCACTGTCGATGAAGAGTTCGAAGTTATGGTAAAAGTTGGGGTCAGATTCGAAATCGATAAGGGCGCAGGATTTGTCCTTCTCCATGATGAGATTTGATGGTTGGCTGCAATGGTGGAAAACGGCGACTTCTTCCAGTAAGTGACCTGACATTGAGGGAACTGAGTCAATGGTGGGAAAGAGATGTGAAGAGAGATCGGGATTTTTGAATCCAGATCCAGATCTGTTGTAAAGAACTAAAGATCAAGGATAAGGCATTTGAGTTCCTCCTTATCTTTAGCACACTTAGTATCCATCTGTTGTAGCATTCCCTTCAGATTTTTCAAATCGCTTGAGGGTTAGTTGATGATGTAATGCAACAATTCAAACTTTGATTTGGTCGGCAGCGAAGTGGTCCCTGATCTCAACGGAATGGAGGTCAGAACTGAACCGACTCTAATACCATTGTCAGGGTTCAAATCGAAACATCAGGGGCCCATAAATAAAAACTCACTTATATCATTTTGACCACTAAAACCAATTACAACCAAAACCCATTCAATCCGCCCATAACTACAATATTATTAACTGTTGATCTTTTGAATCTCAAGGACAGAAATCAATTAATTGCGGCAAAGAAAGAGTATTTAAGCTCTTTTCCATCTAATTGTATGTCCTAAAAATGATTTTAATGAATTCATAATTCTCATCTTCTCACTCTATATCTATTCTTCTCCTTCCGTCTTCATCTTCTCGGTGTAAATGTTATTAACCAGGAATGATGCCATCATCGAAATCCTCGAGATCTCAAGGTTCAAATCTGAACCCTGATAAACTGCCACAAGTTATCTGTTACCATAGCCCTAAAATTTCCAACAGTTATCTGTTACCATAGCCCTAAAAAAGGCCAATTTCATTTTTTAAAAATACAAACAATACATTAAATAAAAATAGGTCAATTTCATTTTCAAAAAAGATACAAACAATACATAAAAGAACATAAACCCTAAAAAAAAAATCTACAACCGCCACAAAACCCTAACCCTAGATCAAACCAAAATCACAGGAATATATATAAAAACTCATCAAAGATCCAAGTTTTACGAACTATAAAGGAATCTAACAAGAGAGCAAGCGACAAAATAGACAATCTTTATACAGCTAGAAACAAAAGAATTAGGGCTAGGGTTTCTGGACTTACCCTCTCGGTCCGTACATGATGGCTTCTTCTCGATTCAAAAGAAGTCACTGGGAAATCGAGCGCTCACCCCTTTGCAAAAATCTTTTTGGGGAAAAAAAAAAATTAGAAATTTGATAAAATTCTAGTGAGAAATTATACGGGAGAGGCGAGCGCAGGTCTTTGAGCTTTGAGAGGGAAACCCTAATGTAACGTCCGCTTAGAACTTTTCTACCTTTTTCCTGGGAAATTCTAAATGAGCACACCACTTCAGTTAGTGAGAGCCACATCCTAAAGAGTCAAGTGGTGTCACCAAGTCAAGTGGTGTGCTCATTTAGAATTCCCTTTGGGAGTCTTTCAAGGGCCACAGTACTTTTCCCAGTGAGCCTACTAAAGAACGGTACGGGCTGAAAAAGTTTCAATAAAAAAATATACTATTTAGTGGACTCACCAGTAAAAATGACATGCCATTTTAGAAACAACCTTTTTCTTTTGGTTTATAATTTTATAAGACTCTTTGACACTTTAGAATTTTCAAGGCCCCCTTATATTTTAGAATTTGCAATCCAGCCCTTCTATGTAAAAGTGTAAATATAATCTCTCAACTTTTTATATTGGTTTTGGAGCCTATGAGTTTGTAAAAAATATCATAGGAGAAATAAAAAATTTGAACTCAATTTTTTCTAATTGAGTACTTAAACAAAAAAAATTTGGTTATTTTGATGTATATCTTTCAACTCTTTAATATTTAGAAAAATTTCCTTCGAAATATTATAATGATGTTCGACTTTCCAAATTTTGGAAAGTCAGAAAAATCCCTCCTCATTATTAAATAATGAAAGGAGCATTAAATTCCATTATACCCTTATATAATTAACTCATTTACTATCTTTCCTCTCTTCCCTCATAATCGAGCTGCCTGTACTTCCCCGCTCCATCGAGCTCTTCCCTCCCTCCGCGCTCTCCCACTAGAAAATCATTCCCCCCTACCTCTTCAATCGGGATCTACCGTCGACTCACCCGCCTCACATCTCTCCAAAGCTCTAGTTTGCAAGACAGAGAGACGCGATTTTTAGCAACTAAGAACAGGAGAAAGGGCTTTTTTGGAGAAATTTGTAAAAAGTCGGGAATACTTCAGCGAGGAGGCAATGAAGAAAGGGAGACTTACCTTCACAATGAGATGGTAGAAAGGTATCAGAATCCATTATGGTGGGTGATGTCGCGACAGGGGGTGGTGGTCGAAGATGCTGATGAGGTGGTACAAGGAGGCGGAGATTTTGGAAAGGATTAGAGGGGAGCAAAGGTATTTATGATGGACGTTGATAAAAAAAAAAAAGTAGTTACCATATACTGACATAATCAAGGACATATACGATGGAGTGGTGATAAATATCAGAACTTGTAATGAACTAATAAATGATTTTGTGGTCATAATTGAATTTTATTACGGATCTATGTTGAGTCCAATTTTATTTGTTAAAGTGATACATGAGCTTATTAAAACTATTTAGAATGAAATATCTGTATACTATTTATTGACAATATTCTCTTAGTTGTTAAGATGAGAGCGAGAGTAAATGTCAAATATGTGTTCTAAAGGAAGACTTTAAAATCTCGAGATTTTATATCAAGTAGGTCCAAATAGAAATATGGAGTGTAAATTTAGTAACAAGGGATATAAGACTATAGTATTGTAACATTGGTTTGGCGAAAATACAAATGTGCAATCAACAAAGGTACCTTGATTCTATTATTGAAAAAGACATGAGATCAATAGTGATATCAACCATAAAATATAAGTTGGGTGGTTAAAATGGAGGAGGATAACAAGAGATTTTTGTCACTGTAACATTCTATTAAAATTAAAAGAGAGGTCTTATCAGACCGATTAGCTAAGTTTTATTGTATAATAAGGAAAGTTGGCTTATAAAAAGACACATATACAGAATATGAGTATAATAGAAATGTACATGCTTCAATAAATATGGAATAATTCTAGGTGAGTCAAGGTGAGAAATGAGTATATTCTTAGTGAATTAGGCACAAACCCATTGAAAAGGAGATGCAAGAAGATCGTTTACGACAATTTAGTCATATTTGACATAAAGGAATATATGCTCAAGTTCAAAAAATGGGATTTATCAATATATGGCAATTTCAAAAAGCAAAAAAACGACTGAAAAATCATCGATGGAGGTGATACGAAAAAAATATAGATACTAAAAGCCTTAATGAAGACATATTACTTGCTAGGAATGAGGGTATAAGAATTATCTATATGATCGATCTGGCATAATTCTCTTTTTATTCTTATAGCCTACCCTAAACACTTAGATAAAAAAAAAACTTGGTCGTTGTTGTTGTGTTGTTGTTGTATGTTATCTTAAATATTAACCTACATTAGAATAATCTTATGGCTTTAAAATCGAAGCAGACAAATTCAATATCTTGAAATGTAAAAATGTTTCAGCGAGGTTACGGGTAAAATCTTTCTCACAATAGAGTTTGTATGTATATTTTACTTTGAAAATTGATGGATAAATACGATAGTAGAAGATGTTGTATGCAAAATTTCCAATCCCATGTTGGGTTTGTATTTCCCATATGACTCTTAGACTTATCGTACACCTCTAGTACGAACGGTTGAATTATTCTACTGAAATTTGATGCAACCTCCAATATCAGACAATGAATGTCTAAGAAACATCTTAACCTCAATTTCATAAAATTCTTGAGAGAGATTTCATGTGGTCCACCATTCTAACCCCTAATGATTGCACTATTTTGAATTTGGGGAAATTCTAGTGTGTGACATTTCTAATATTACCAAGGTTTTAAGTATTAGTCGATACATGATAAACATTGGGGCTTGGATTTATAAAATTAAAGTTAATTTTTAGAACATACAAATTTAGTTTTTTGCTTCATTTTTTTAAAATTGAGGCTTTTTATAATAACTGTGTAGAATGATATTCTTGTGCTATTTTTAACTTCTAATATTCTTTTTGCAGTTTTCTATAGCAGCTGCAGATAAACTTTTATTATCCACCAAAATAGGACGTGATGAAGGTATGTCTTTTTTTTTTTTTTTTTTGTAAATAGTATTTTCATCTGCGTTAAAATTCTAACTTTTTTGACTAGTTGAGACTTGGTGTTTAAAAATCTAAATTTTTTGTGATATGATACTATGCCTAATAATCACTTAGTACTTTAAATTTAAAAGCTTATAATATGATGGTTATTTGAGCCAACAATGAATATTGTGGTCTTTCCACCAGCTCCTACTACTTTTCAATATATATTTATTTGCTAAATGAAATAAAGACTGCATATCACAAATTTTTCCTATTTGTTCTTCAGATTAATGGTTGAAAAGCAAAGTAGCAATGGTGAAGTTGCTATTGAAATATGAGCGTAGATGATATGAAGTTGCAGCTGAGCAAGATAATTTCATTAGAGACATAGTTAAAAGACATATGTAGCATGCAAATAATATAACTGCATTGGAGGCAGAATAGAAAGACAAGAGAGCATGTGGTTAATTGGTATTATCAGTATTTGGACATAAACCGTTTATTTTTGCTTATAGTGAACTTATTTAGCATGGGGATAAAACTTTTGAATATTTGTAAGATAGTTAAACATGTTACTTTGTATGCATGTTTTTATTATTAATGGACTTGCTGATTCAAATATTTTGTTGATAATATATTGTTAATTGTATGTGATTGTAATTAGATTAGCTTTGATTGCATTTAATGGATTGTGATTACTATATATGTGACGAAATTTGTATTTGTGATATTTGTTGTCACAAAAGATGTACGTTAGCGACATATGTCATGTATTGTTACTGAAAACAAATTTAGTGACAAAGTTGTCACTAAATCAGGTTTTTAGTAACAATATTTGTTATGAGTAAATTTCTTTTTTAGTGACAATTTTCTAGTGTTGTCACTAAAAAAATATATTGTGACAACAAAAGTTGGTTAGTGACAACTATTGTCACAAAATATATTTTAGTGACAACATATATTGCATGTTACTGTACATCTTTCGTGACAACAAATCTCAACACGAAAAAGGATATTAAGTAACAACATGTATGTTTTTGTGACAATAATATATCGGTACATAATATATATGGTGACAACGACTGTTATCACAAAAGAAAGAGTTTTAATGACAATAAATATAGTCACAATAGATACTTTATAGTGATGAGATTTACTTGTCACGTATTGTGTATAGTGACAATTGTCATTGTCACAAAAGATAGATATTCAGTGACAATATATATCGTCACAGTAAATACCTTATGGTGACAATTAAATCTCGTCACTAAATAAAGGTTTGATGAGATCATAAAGTTGTCACGACTGGTATTTGCAACGGCTGTATACGTAACAACTAAAGATCGTCACGAAAGTCGTCACTAAAAAATTTTAGTAACGACAATCATATATTTAGTGATGACTTTTTTATCACGAAATTCCTATTTTCTTGTAGTGTTAATAGTTCTGTAGGAACTATTAACACTATTTTATACACGTACACCCCCAATATCTAAAGGACCACCTTTTTCCCAAAATACTCTCTTCTTCTGAAAACAAAAACTCCTTCTAAAAACCCCATCCTCATCTTCCACGCATGGGCAAACCTATGTAGAGTTAGTAGGGGAGTTGCCTCCCCTAAATAAAAAAAAATACTTCAATTTTTTAAAAAAAATTCAAGCCTATCTCTTTTAAATCCTCAATTTTATAACTTTACTTCCTTGAATTTTTAGTTTTCAATTATAAAGAATGCGTTTGAGTAAAAATAATATCTCGTTTTTGACTGAGTAAAATATTTTTTAATTTTAAAGTCTAAAAATCAATGACAAAAATATTTGATGATGATATTTGTATTGTAAATATCTTAATTTTTTATAAAAATAAATGCCTTCAATTTGTATAGAAATAATAAAATTAAAACATCTATGTTAGTAATGTAATACCATAATGAGTTATACAACAAGAACATAATATTTTTTAGTGTCGAGGGCGCAGCCCCTCACATCATCTTGGTTCAAATGTTTGGGTTCGCTCCTGATCTCACCTGTGCACAACCCCCTCCTCTCGTTCCCTGTCCAACCGCCACCACCTTCCCAACCCCACGGTTCTGACCCATCTCTTTGATTCCCCCCCCCCCCCCCAACCACCACTGCCTTCTACTTTTACCAAACCCCCTTCCTTCGATTCTCACTCCTAACCGGTGCCACTTTCCTCCTCTACCGCAGCCCCCTCCTCTTCGATTCTCTCTCTTGACTGTTGCTATCTTTCCCCCTCTACCTAACCCCCTTCTGATTCCCCCTCTCCTGCTTTCTCCCCTCCTCTAGGCCCTCCCTCCCTCTCTGCCAACCTTCCTCTCCCTCTGCTACCCCACTTCTTGTCAACTTTACGGACACCTATGGCCCTTTGAATCTCATCCTAACTGCTGCTCCTTGTGAAATTCTCATCTTTTCGTTGCCCTCACTGTTCGCCATAAAAATTGTAGAAAGAAATTTTGCCAACACCCACGAGACCATAACTCTAACCCCTTAGAATAAAGATGAGGGTAACTTGTCTAAAAAATAATGATAAATTTGTAATTAGAATCAATATTAGTGGGATTTACTTGTAGATATTTGGGGTGTCCGTTTAGAATTTCCCTTAAATTTGGATCCAACCCATCCCGGGCCCAATTTGAGTTGGGCTTGGGTCTAATCCTAATTGGGTCTGGTTTCCACACAAATGTGCTTTTTGGAACACCCATCAAAGCTAAGGGCACCCAAGAAAAATTGAAAGCCTAGATTTTTCTATGAACACCCATCAACTTTGTTGTTAGATTTTTTTCTTCTAATAACAAGCCAGTCATTATCTCCGCAATTAGTGAAAAATATACTATTGTTATTACAAAAAATGGTCACATGCAAATACTCAATCATTCTTATTATTATTTGTATATGTTAATTTTAGACATTTCATATCTTATATCTTGACATACATTTCATATTTGTGCATATACCACTTGATACAAGATATAATATACATGCACATATGTTTGTTTACGTATGATATTACTTTCACATGTTATTCTTACTTAGAAATAATACTTCACGCATGTGAACTTATTCCATAACTTTTGTACTTAAGTATTTCCTTATTGTCGTTTCATAGTCACATAGCTATTGATACTTATACCTTTATTGCATATGTCATATTGGCACTTAGTATATATTATATTATGGGTGTTTATAGTCTTATATCTTAGTTCGACGTGCCATTTGGTTCGTGTAGAAATCGGTACTTGAGCTGTGATCTCGGATATGTATGGAATATCTAAATTCGTCTATCGGAGTGTCATCGGGTTCGTATGGAAACCAGTACTTGAGCCGTGATCTTGGGTATGTACAGGATATCTAAATTTGTCTCGCGGCGTGTCATCCAGTTCGTGTGGAAACTGGTACTTGAGCCATGATTCCGTGTATGCACGTGATATTAAATTCGCCTAGCAGCATGCCATTCGGTTTGTTTAGAAACTAGTACTTGATTCGGGGTCTCAGATATATACGGATATCTAAATTCACTTAGTAGCGTGCTATTCGTTTCATCAGGAAACTGGTTCTTAAGCCGTGGTTCTAGGTATGTACGGGATATTTAAATTCACCTAGCAGCGTACCATCCGGTTCATGTGGAAACTTATATTTGAACTCTGGTCCCGAGTATGTATGGGATATCTAATTCACATAGAGGCATATCATCCGGTTCGTGTGGAAACCGATACCATATGATTCTTATTATATATGACATACCTTGTTACTTGATCTCATTATATCATACATACCATATACTATATGATTCTTGTTATAATTGGCATATCTTGTTACTTGATTACGTTATACTACATATACCATGCACATCTTGATTCATTTATATTTAGTGTACTTTAACATTTATATGCATATATCTTTTATATTGCTTCCTACTGGCATACCTATACACATTTTTTTTTTGGTTCTTATAGAATCACACAAATTTAGATTTGTATTGGTTTTGACCCCTGGGATTATCATATCCCAGGTTAACCAGCCGAGACAGTGGTAGCACAGGAGGAGGACCCACCTCTCGAGGATTCACATTTTCAGAAGTAGGCCTAGTGCCAGTAACCAGCTTCTTGTACGACCTTCATCTCTTTTGTGTATTCATTATTTTGGCTTGTGTGTGTATATGTATGCTACTTCCTAATTATGTTCATGGTATTAGAACACTCTTGTATATATTCAGTATTTTTGTTACTCTATCCAGATATTGTATTTGACTCTATATGAGTAACTTTTGGTGTACACATTGCTTATTATATCCAGCATACTTGTTTTTGGATACTACTATATTTATACTTGTGATGTGTAACAGCTCACTACTCGGAATGCTGGATAGCCGAGTCATTCAGCAGCGTACTAATTAAAATACATTGAGTTTCAGTATAATATCAGTCATTACCATAATTAAACACACAATAATATTTTAATAGAAAATAGATCTTTTATTGAATAGACAAATTTGGATTACAATGAATAATGATGGAGATAAAGATAAAGAAATAACTGCAAATAAAAGATAAATTTGAATAGCGGAAGCTACCTAAATAATAAGTACAAGAATAAAAGATAGAATGGTCGCATATAGATTTTAGCAACTCCATTAGAGCTATAATTTGCTCCATCAGGTCTATCTCAAAATCTGAGCAAGTACACTCAGATCGTCAGATCACGATCAATAAAAATAATACAAATATGAAATGATAAAAAAGTAAATGTAACTAAAAAAGACATTAATAAATGTAAATATAGAATATGAATTAATTTGTTAACCAAGTTTTTCATATTGTTCACTCTAATTATAATTATGTTCTAGCCTACAAATCAAATATTTCAAGCTTAGGTGTCATATATTATAGGAGAATCTAATTGATGTTATATCCGTGTTTTGATTGCCTTCCATACGGACCGAAAAAAAATGGTAACCAAGATTGTCTGGAGCTGATCTGGACCTGCACAATGATAAATAGTAATTTTCATATGTGATCCAGTCAATCACCATGCACACATAGTGTGTGTGCAAAAATCAGTTATACAACTTAACAGTACAGTCGAAATACAGTTTTCATATCAATAAGTATCTCCCAACCCAGTATTATTTACCATTATTAGGATCGTATGAAATTCAGTATAATACATTTCTAATCAATATGATCTTAATTCAATTCGAATTTAAGTGTAGTTCAATTTTATTATAGTTCAATGATTCTTAAAGAGATTTTCAATCATAACATGTAACCGAAATTTCAACCACTAATTTTAGGATTTCTAACCGTATATCACACGGCCATGCAAGAATAAGGAAGTGGAAGAATTTTCCTTGCAAGCATATTTCTTAATTAAATAATCACTTTTCTTTAGAACTCTTTTCTAGACACCGTAGTCATATAACATTACAATCATCATCACTATCAATTAGCATTTCAATAACTACTTTTTTAGTCAATTTGTAATATATGCTTCATAAAGTTTGTAAGGTAATCAAGTTACATGTGAGACAATTTTTGAAAATAAGATATAAGTTATTTAAACAGTTCTTACCAATTTAAACAATAACTTATATCATGACATAAATAAACAATTATATAAAATTAAAACATAATTCATTCCTATCTAATAGAAATAGTGCATGGAGTAGTGGGTTTGAGAATGAACTCACCTTGGCCTGAAATTGCATTAGTCAAATAACTTCTCATTCAAGTTTCTGATCGAAATAAATATCTACATAAGAAATCATTATAAAAATATTCAAATAATTATTTTTGGGGAAAACGGGGATCTTTCCATTGCTGTTGAGAAAAATTGAAGATTATAGAAATTTCTCTTTGTTTTCGATTACAATGAAAGGATTCAAGAAAAGAAAAACACACTAGAGGACTTATAGAACACGTCGCTCTCTTTTATCATAAGATCATGGGATCGAGACAGCTATGAGGATTGATCCGTTCCTCGTTGATGATCCAACATCGAAGGTTGGAGGCGGTGGAGATTTTTTGAGCTCGTTCTTCTTTTTTGATCTTGGAAAAAGCTTGAACTCTTGCGTGGGAGAGAGATCTGGCCAAATATTTTTTCTGAGTCCCTCTGGAGGGGTATTTATAGGTTCCAGGTTGTTAAGAGGGTTTCCATATAGATAGAAATAAAATCTTATTGTAATCTTGATGAGATATTTGAATTTTCTTTTAATAAAATTTGCTCCAAAATTCGTTGTATCTTGTCCTAATCCTTCATCAAAAATAACTTATACTCAGATTAGAATTTGTAGAACAAGAAAAATAGTCCGGGACAGGGCCAACTTTTTATTGAGACAAAGGCTAGGCTCGCTGCGCAAGGCGAAGGCTGGGCTCGCTACGCGAGGCGAAGGCTGGGCTCGCCGCGTGAGATGGAGGCTAGGCAGAGGCTGGCTTTGTCGCACGAGGCAAAGGCTGGGCTCGCTGCACGAGGCAGAGATTAAGCTTGCACAAGGAGATTGAGCTCGCTGCGCGAGATGAAGGCTAGGCTCGCGCAAGAAAGCTGGGTTCACCACACGAGATGGAGGCTGGGCTCATCGCGTAAGAAGGAGGCTGGGCTCACATAAGGAGGCTGTGCTTACCGCACGAGGTGGAGGTTAGGCTTGTTGCATGAAGCGGAGGCTAAGCTCATGCAAGGAGGCTTGGCTCGCCGTGCGAGATGGAGATTAGGCTCGCACAAGGAGGCTGGACTCACCGCTCAAGGTGGAGGTTGGGCTCGCCGCGTGAGATAGGCAACCGGCCTCATTGTGCGGGGCGGGCGACCGGCCTCGCTGCGTGAGGCGGGGCTGCCAGCCTCGCACCCGCGAGGCTGGCTGCTAGCCTCGTACCCGCGAGGCTGGCTGCTAGCCTCGCATCTGCGAGTGAATAATTTTTTTTAATGTTCTACAAAACCCCTCCAAAGTTTTTAAAATTTTGCTCCTTCATTTGTTTAGCAAAATTTTAAAATACTTTGGATTTTTCTTCAGCTTCTGACTTATTTAAGTTTCTTGGACGCGAGGCTTTGCTTGCCTCGTGTTTGTGCTCATCACGCAATAGCTTCGCATATTTGGACAACCAACTTTGCATCGAGATTTGTGCTCTTAATACAGTCCGTCTATTTGAGTCAGGGGCCTCTTTAAGAAGTGTTATTCATTTTGTTATGTAAACAATGAGTAAAATATTTTAGTTTTATTTAAATCATTGTTTCGTTTTGGTCTTTTGTATAACATATTTGTGGTGATGAGTAAGTGAAATTGGGGAGATGAAACTTGCGAAGGATATGGTGTTGTCATAGCAAGCTAAGTTTCATCGATCATTATGAGATTTACTCGTCTGAATAACAGACAAAGCCTTAGTCATTGAGTCAGAATCACAAGATTATAGATAGAGGTATAACTGACGTGCCTATGAGGATGATCGTTTTGAAATTGATGGATGGATTTAATGGAGTTGGTGGATGATTTCATGGAAGATGGAACTTACTAAGGGTATGGAGGTACCTTAGTAAGCTGAATGTTTTGATTGTAATGTGACTCGTTTGGGTTGTCAAACAGAGCCGATGACTCACCTGGATGTCAGACAAAGCCGGTGATTATTTTCATATCAAGGGGTGGAATTGAAATTGAAGAACCATGGACAAAGGTGTACTGTTAAACGTACCCATTGAATTTCGGTAAAGGTGTACTGTTAAACATACCGAGATGACCGGATTAGGACCAAAGAACCATTGGCAGAGGTATACTGTTAAATGTACCTATGGGATTTTGACAGAGACGCTTAATTGCACACGCCAAAATGATCGGGTCAGGATCATCGGGTTTGGCAGAGGTGCCTAATTGCACATGCCGAGATGATCGATTTAGGATCATAGGAACTTTATCTATTGTAATGTGTGTGATAATTCAAATCTTACTCTTTGAGGTAAGAGCTTAACTTGACAGATTTGTTTGCATTTGGGTGAGATGGTTTTAATCTCGCTGTCAGAGGTAAGGACGTCCTAACATGATAGATTTGGTAGTTTTGAGACCAGATGGTTCGACTCTCGTTGTCAGAGATAAGAGCTTAACATGACAGATTTGTTTATTTTGAGTCTCACCATCAGAGTTAAAAGCTCAACATGATAGATTTGGTTGTATTGGGGTGTTATGGTTTGAATCTCGTTGTCAGAGATAAGAGCTTAACATGATAGTTTTGATTATTTTTAAGATGAGATTGTTCGAATCTCGCTATCAGCGTTAAGAGCTTAAAATGATAGGTTCACGGAATTTTTAACAAACCTCAACTATTAACGGATTTGACATGCGTTTACCAATCATTGTTTGCGTTGGGTTGCCATACTATTCCTCTCAGCATGATGAGTTGTCGATGATTTGATTTCCTCTCCCCTTTAACTTTGTGGCTATAGATCTATTGTGACAAATCTGTCATGGGATTTTTAGCAAATCCTCAGTTATCAATGGATTTGATATGCCTTTACCAAACGCCGTTTGCATTTGGCTAACCATACTATTCCTCTAAGCATGGCGAGTTGTCGAGGATTTTATTCTCTCCCCTTTGCCTTAGTGGCTATGAGTTTATTATGACAAGCTTATCATGGAATTTTTAACAATTTACCAGATATAAACAGATTTGGTATGGCTTTACCAATTGTCGTTTGCATTGGGCTAGCCATACTACTCTCCTTAGCATAATGAGTTGTTAAAGTTTTTGTTTGGGCTTAGATGTCGAAAGTTCCTTCTTCTCTTTGCCTTTTCAGCATTGGGTGGAAAACTTATCAGCCTTCCCTTCCATTTTTTTTCGAAGGTAGCTAGACGTAGTATTTCTTCAAGAACTTGCCATTGATAGGCATCAACATCCCATCGCCGTCTTGATTGATCACGCGATAGGTTCCTGATGTGATATTTACTGCAAGCGTACAATGTCGGTGTAGCGCTATACAGGTCGTCCCACAGGGATCTAAGATGTTTTTGTATTTATTACTCTTTCTTTAGTCTAATGGACTAACTATGAGTTTCTAGATTGAGAGAAGATAAGTTTTAAAAGATTTCGAAGCCATTAGAATAATAGCCTAATAATAAATTATCTCTTTCTTCCTATCTTTTTAATTATGCACGGTTAAGTAATATATTAAAAAGGTGATCTTTTAATTTGATTTTAATCAAGTGCCCCTAAATATGACCTATCAAGTAATGTGCAAGTATAGACCATCAAAGATAACAATTTTCTCAAAAACAAATCATATCAAGTAGAAAATCTCATAAACAAAAGAAAAGAAGTAAACTTCAAACCCTAATCTAAGTATAGGCTATCAAAAGACCGAACTTAAGTATAATCTATCAAAGAATTTAGATTTACAAGTTTACTCAATTCAATTTATGTATAGGAAAATCTCTATTAATAATTCTAAAAATAAACAAAGAATAAGAATTCCAAACTTCATCTAAGCATAGATTATCAAAATATTAATTAAGTATAATCTATCAAAAAATTATGATTTGTGAACTCTATCTTTTATTTATTTATAGAAAAATCATAACTTTATTTCTTTTTAGAAAGAAGATGAGATAACTCCATGTTAGATTTATTAAACTAACTTCATCTACATCCTAGGGCTAAAGAAAATTAGCTACTCATATTTTTAATAAGCAAAATCAAGTTTTATTCATGAATACGGTTAACCCTAATCTAGAAAGAAATAAAACCTAAACTAGAAAGCAATTAACTTTATCTAGAAAGCAAGTAAAGATCTCAAAATAATGGCTTACCTCTGGAGCACGGTATTGTGGCTGTCACCCCTTCAGCAAAATCCTAATTTTATTAATGAAAAATGAGTACAAAAACTACAAGATTCTCCAAGAATATAAGGATACGGCCAATATATAGGCTACGGAACTCTAAACCCAATTCTAATACAATTTTGAAACTAAAACAATTATATCGAAGCCACGGTGATAAATCAGATAGTAGAGCCCACTTTGGGCCGCTATTTGGTGGCAAATACTGCCATTTGGTGGCTCAAGTATGTCCAATCCCTCTGGTTTTTCTCCGACCCAAGTCTCTTGTCTTGTACACTTGATTTGCCTAACTGTATTTGACTTTGAGTCTCTGAAATATTTTAATCTTGTAACTTTACTCTCTTTGAACTCTTTTCTGGACTTGATTTCCTAATTCGACTCTGATTTCATACCATCTCCTTGTATGAATTGGATTACCTGAAAAAGACACTAAAAATACCCGAGAGCATTTATTTATTTACAAAAATAGATAAAGTATGGGAGAAAAAATACAATATATGATACTCATCACACCCCCACATCTATCTTTTGCTAGTTCTCATGCAAAAGCTAAAGCTAAGAACAAAAAGAAAAATCCTAACTCACTTTCGCAGGAATCGTGATTGCACTTAGCACGTGCAACAAGCCTTTAAACCCCTAGGTTACTCTAGTGGACGAGTGTTGTTTCGTGGGGGTTTGCAGTGAATATACCTACAAAATTTATGAAGAAAATATATTAAAGAATAAAGAAAAGAAAAATAAGGATAATAAAAAATTAAGAGAAATAAAAATTTTATACAAAAGAAAGAAAAATCTTTTTTTATAATATTTTCATCAATTAATCTCACTAATATACAAACTCAAAAACGCATTTAGATTATCAATTTTCAAATCGAGTTTTATATCAAATACACTTATTATTTTAATCAAAAATTTAATTCCTATCTTTCAATACCCACTAACAGATAATCCATTGGCTCCTATACATCTACGTGCACGTGTGATAGTGTACTTCGGTTTTGGACTCCAACTCTAACTCATGATTCATCTCCTCTCTCATAATATTTTTTTTCTTTTTATAAGAATATTTCACCTTTCATGCGAATATTCACGCTTGCTTAGGTGCAACGTACCTGATTACTCGGTTCATACTCTTTTCTTTTTCTTTTTCTTTTTTTAGAATATTTCACTTTTTATGCGAATATTCAAACTTACTTAGGCGCAAAGTACCCGATTACTTGGATCATACTCTTTTTTCACTCTTGAGACATTGCCTTAATACCAGGTGCACCCCATTATTTTATCACTCTCGAGCCTATTGCCTTAATACCAGGCTCACCCTATTATTTTGTTCTCACTTTTTTTTGTTTAGAGGGAGAAGATTTACTTAATCGTTATCATCTTTATCTTTAATCTAATAAACTATTGTGAAGTGAAAAATAGATATATACTTGCCTCAAAACTACTGCTAGCGGTATTTATTTTTTGGATTTTAATTTTTTTTCATAAAATTCAAAGTGTATCATCCAATCTACTCTCCTATCCAATTTCAAATCTAAATTTGTTCCTTTATCTGTAATTAGTTTGATCTATTGATAAAAATAAATAAATTTGTTGTTTATTTTTTTTTATTTTCTTCAGTTTTTTTTTTAATTTTTTTTCAGTTAGTTATCCTAAAAACTATCCAAAGTGTAAAATAAAGAAACCCAAAAATAAAATAAAAACTCTAAAAAAACTATAATCTTAGAAAAACACAAAAAAATATCCTAACCCACTCCCCTACACCTAAACTCATGTATGCTCTTATACACAAACCAAGTGTGGTAAAATAAATATGAAAACTATTATACAAATACTAAATAATGAGATTCGTAAAAGTTACGATCTCAATATCATCACCCTATTAATGCATGGAAAGCGGTTACGACCTCTCGATCGCTTCCCACTTTCATAGTGTGTGCGTTTTAAACATGAAGTGGGTGCATTATTATATCTCATCAACCTCCTACAAGTCACGAAATTACCTGTTTGCTTCTTATGCCATCCTCGCTTTTTCTTTGTCTACATGTAAGTATTAATAATTTGGTTAAAAAATTCTTCATTATAAACCTGCCAATCATTATTAGTAACAAGCATACATGTAGAAATATCATGAGGTGAGAAGAGTGCTATATGATCAAGTGAACGTGGTGGTGCCTCTTCTAACTCACGAAATAATGCGAGCTCCTCTGCAAACAAATCCTCAAAAGTTTGCTCATAAATTAATGGCACACTTGCATAAGTATCATCATACAAAGAATCTGTATGTGCCGATTCATCTAATAATATGAGCTCATCTTTGAACATTTGCTCAAATGAGAGTTTCACATAGTGTAAGAGGTCAATTAAGAGTGCAAACTATGAATCATGTTGACCTCAATAAGGGAGTTCGTTGCGTGCTCATCCATATTAAATATGCTCAATGCCACAGTCATATTCCCAAACGATAACTTCATGAGGTCACTCCTGCAATCAATTAATGTATTTGATATTGCAAGGAATGGTCCACCCAAGATAACTGGAATATAATTCCGTGAATTGAAGATCGGCTCAGTTTCTAAGACAATGAAGTCTACAAGAAAGATAAACCCGCCGACATTAATGAGCACATCTTCAACCATACCAAGTGGTCTCTTGATCGAACGATCAGCTAACTGTAATGTGACCTTGGTAAATTGAAGTTTTCCTAACCCCAGTTGCTGATAAACAGTGTAAGGAAGTAAGTTGACACTTACCCCTAAATCAAGCAACGCCTTATCAAATATAATATTCCCAATGGTACATGATATTGTATGGGAACCTAGATCTTTGTACTTGATAGGAAAGGAGTTAGAGAGGATTTGCGATATATTTGCAGTAAGAAAAACTTTCTCAGGAATGTTTCTTGCTCGTTTCTTAGTACACAAATACTTGAGGAACTTAGCATAAGTAGGAACCTGTTGTATAATATCAAGGAGTGGAATATTAACCTTCACCTGCTGAAATGTTTCAAGAATTTTCTCTACTTGCGGTGAAGGCTTCCTAAACCGATTTAGATATGGTGCTTTTGGCTCAGGAACAGATTCTTCCAAATGATCATGTGACGATGATGGAGGTGATGGAGATGGTCGTGGAGAAAGAGGTGGAAGAGATGGTGTAGCCAGCGAGATAGTAGGAGTGAGATCAGGGGGTATGGCTACATTATTGTCCACTTGCTTACCAGATCTAAGCGTGTGAATGGCATTGCATTGGTGGACATGCGACTGATTGGAGTTTGAGGAACTGGCATTAGGGTTCATTATGGGTTGACTTGGAAAGGTACCCTGACCACGTTCACTCATCTGACTTACTAATTGTCCAACCTGCTGCTCTATATTCTTAATAGATTGAGAGTTCACGAGCAGTTACTGACCTGTACTTTAAATAAAATCAGTTAAGACTTTCATAAGATTTTGCATGTGTGTGTCAAGATTGGACATATGCGTGTCAAACTTTGAATGAGACTTGAGAAGATTTTCAACGTGCATCTCAAGTGACTGAAGTTGCTTTTCTTATTCATTATTAGACCCCTGTTATGCATGTGAGTGGTTTTGTGCAGGTGGTCTATTCTGGTTGTTCCCATAATTTGAAGCGTTTGGGTGTTGATAAGCACCAACATTTGGTCTTGGGAACTGACCAGTGGTTGGAGGTTGCATATTAGGGTTAGGGCCCCCCTGATATTGCCCTTGACCCCATGATAGATTTGGATAGTTCCTCCAGCCAGGATTGTATGTAGGAGCGTAAGGATTGTTCATGGGTTGTTGATACAAGGCGTTAGCCTGTTCAAGTGTGGGACCCATGAGATTCGTTAATAATGGACACTCCTCCATAACGTGATTTGGAGTGCCACAATTAAAGTATGTGGGACTTTGGATTTGATTTACTTAACCTACCTGTGGAGCACGAGTAATCTCCAATGCCTCAATTTTCCTCATAAGAGCTGCAATCTTAGTTTCAGCAGGTATAGAGCTGTCGACGTTATGGGTCCCACCCTTATGCGTAGAAGTTGATGCACTGGGTTTCTCAGTGGGACTCTCCCACTGCATAGTCTTCCACGATAGGTCCTCAAGAAAGTCCCATGCTTCATCCTCGTTTTTCCTCATAAACTCCCCCTGACACATGGACTCATGAAGAGTTTTGGATGTGTAATCGAGTCCTTCGTACACGATTTGACACAACCGCGACTTTTCTATCACATGGTGAGGGCACTGAGCTAAAAGATCCTTGAACCGTTCTAAATATTTCCAGAAGGGTTCTCCCGACACTTGACGGAATTGATTGATTTGATTTCTAATCCTTACCGTCTTATGTGTGGGATAATACTTCTTGAGAAATACTGCAACGAATTCATCCAAAGTAGTGATTGAATCAGTAGGCATACTGTACAACCACTTCTTGGCATTATTCTTGAGTGCAAAGGGGATGAAGCGGAGCTTAATTGCGTCCTCCGATAAGTGTTGCAGTTTTATCATCACGCATACTTCCTGAAATTTACTGATAAAGATATATGTATCTTCTGAATCAGAACCAGTGAATTTAGGAAGCATATTGATGTACTGCGGTTTTAACTCATAGTGATTACCCGCTGCATGTGGAAGTTTTATGCATGATGGTAATATTGTGCGCAATGGGTAACATGGATCCTAAAGGATCGGGATCGGTTGGTCCATCTTGGCACCCATGAGCAAGTCTGACCTTACTAATAGACCAAATTGATCAGGGGTCCAATGTGGCATGTACCGGCAACCATAAGTGTATGCATGAATTTCCTAAACTAATGCAAGAAGTGGGGTGTGATGGAGAAATAAAATGGTGGAATATATATGATCAAATAGAAATGTGATTCCTACTGTTGCTAATTTGGTTTTTTGATTTTTTTTTTTTTTGTATTTGTTTACAGAACCAAGGACACAAAATAAAGATATTAGGAAAATATTGTTGGGTTTCGTACCTGAAGTGCCGCAAAATGGCAGTGTATGCCGCTAATTGGCGGCCCAAAAAGGGAATCTGGTTCTTTACTTTAGTCCTGTTTCCACGCTATCTAGTCCTGTTGCTTTTCCTGTATCGGCACTTTCTTATCCCTGTACACTCAACACACACTGTTAATCCCGTAAAACGTCAGAAAAAGCAAGAAAAACACCGTTGATCCCCGGCAACGGTGCCAAAAACTTGATGTGATATTTATTGCAAGCGCACAGTATCGGTGTAGCACTGTACAGGTCGTCCCACAGGGATCTAAGGTGTTTTGCGTTCCTCACTCTTTCCTTAGTCTAATGGACTAACTATGAGTTTATAGATTGAGAGAAGATAAGTTTTAAATTCTAGAGATTAGCCTAGGATTTCGAATCCATTAGAATAATAGCCGAATAATAAATTATCTCTTTCTTCCTATCTTTTAAATTATGCACGGTTAAGTAACATATTAAAAAGATGATATTTTAATTTGATTTTAATCAAGTGCTCCTAAGTATGACCTATCAAGTGATGTCAAGTATAAACCATCAAAAATAACACCTTTCTCAAAAACAAATTATATCAAGTAGAAAATCTCATAAATAAAAGAAAAGAAGTAAACTTCAAACTCTAATGTAAGCATAGGCTATCAAAAGACCGAACTTAAATATAACCTATCAAAGAATTTAGATTTACAAGTTTACTCAATTCAATTTATTTATAGGAAAATCTCTATTGATAATTCTAAAAATAAACAAAGAATAAGAATTCCAAACTTCATCTAAGCATAAATTATCAAAATATTAATTAAGAATAATCTATCAAAGAATTATGATTTGTGAATTCTATTTTTTATTTATTTATAAAAAAATCATAACTTTATTTCTTTTTAGAAAGAAGATGAGATAACTCCATGTTAGATCTATTAAACTAACTTCATCTACATCCTAGGGCTAAAGAAAATTAGCTACTCATATTTTTAATAAGCAAAATCAAGTTTTATTCATGAATACGGTTAACCCTAATCTAGAAAGAAATAAAACCTAAACTAGAAAGCAATTAACTTTATCTAGAAAGCAAGTAAAGATCTCAAAATAATGGCTTACCTCTGAAGCACGGTGTTGTGGTCGTCACCCCTTCAGCAAAATCCTAATTTTATTAATGAAAAATGAGTACAAAAACTACAGGATTCTCCAAGAATATAAGGATACGGCCAATATATAGGCTACGGAACTCTAAATACAATTATAATACAATTTTGAAACTAAAACAATTATATCGAAGCCACGGTGAAAAATCAGATAGTAGAGCCCACTTTGGGCCGCTATTTGGCGGCAAATACCGCCATTTGGTGGCTCAAGTATGTCCAATCCCTCTGGTTTTTCTCCGGCACGAGTCTCTTGTCTTGTACACTTGATTTTCCTGACTGTAGTTGACTTTGAGTCTCTGAAATATTTTAATTTTGTAGCTTTACTCTCTTTGAACTCTTTTTCTGGACTTGATTTCCTAATCCGACTCTGATTTCATGCCATCTCCTTGTATGATTGGATTAGCTGAAAAGACACTAAAAATACCCAAGTAGTATTTATTTATTTACAAAAATAGATAGAGTATGGAAGAAAAAAATATAATATATGATACTCATCAGTTCCATTTGAGTAGACAGTTTCTACTACAAAAGGTTCTTCCCACTTGGGTTCTAATTTTTCCTTAGTCTTGTAAGTCACAATCATCAGTATTTTGACAGCCAAGACCAAGTCTCCCTCTTTAAAAGTTTTTCATTTAACTTTCTTGTTAAATGCTCTCAAGATACGTGCTTGACACAACTCGATTTGTTGTTTCGCATGCAGGATGTAAGCATAGCCCTATAACCACAGGCTTAGCCTCGCATTTTAAGCTGGCATAGCCTCGTGACTAGGTTAGTATAAATTCGCGTTATATGCGAGGTTGGACTTGTGTGCTGGTTTAGTCTTGCGCACTGAGTTAAATTCATGTGCTGACTTAGCTTTGCACACTGACTTATATTTTTATTTAGTTGTGATACATAACTTTTCACTCCACGCAGGAATAGCATTGCGCTTGAGTTACTTTACATGACTTTAGTCTTGCGTATTGATCCCTTTACGCGGGCTTAACCGCACGGTTTAGTGGATGGGGTCCCACCTCCTGTGTGGGTCTCATTTGATTGGTTATGGCCCATTGTAAGTTAATGGACCACTTTCTTCTTCATCAGATATTATGCAAGGCTGCTGGTTAGCTCGGCGCCTTAAGTCTCTAACGCAGACCTTAACCTTTTGTTTCTTGAAGTTTATGCGGAGCTGAGAGTTAGTTTCGCATTTTGGCCATGATAATAGTCTCGCATTTAGATGACTTTACGCTAGTTTAGTATCGCGTTATATGTGGAGTTTGGCTTTGCTTTGTATACAAAGTTTATTGGTATGGGTCCCACCCCCTATGTGGGCCACATTTGAATGGTTATGATGAACATTGTAATTGAATTGACCGCCTTCTTCTTTGAAGTTTACGTGAGACTGAGAGTTAGCTTCGCATTTTGGACTTTTTCGCACATGCTGAAACTTGGCTTTGTGTTTTGATTGTTCTGTGTAAGGCCGAAACTTAGTCTTGCGTTCTGATTTATCTTCCCACTCCAGATGAGCCTTATGCTCTGCATTTGCTTCGTGTGCTATGTTAATTTCAAGCTTTGGTTTAGCCTCGCGCACTGAAGGTTTGATGTCATATTGCAAATTAGCCTTGTGTTTTGCATCTCTTCCAACAATGGAAACCACGCGGGCTGCCAGATAGCCTCGCATTTTGCCATTCTTATGCAAGCATTATCTTCGCGTATTAACTGTTTTATGTAGGAATCCAAATTAACCTTGCGTTTTGGAGCTTTTACATCTTTACTAGTTTTGCTTTGCATAGTCTTGCGTTGTTCGCAGCTATTAGCCTTGTGTTCTTTACGCTGCCTTTATACATATTCTTGTTTGGCTGGATGTGGGTCCCACCCCCTACATGGAACTTGTTTGGCTGTCTATAAAGTTCGTCTTGTGGTTAATAGATTACTTTTTTCTTTGTAATAGACTATGTGGGGCTGAACCTTAGCCTCGTATTTCTATTCACTTTTATACTCTGGATGAGTTCTGTACGCTGGTTTAGCCTCTCGCACTAGTATAATCATGCACACTGGTTTACTCTCGAGTTAGCCTTGTGTCTGGATGAATTTACACTAGCTCAGTCTCGAGTTAGCTTCATACCCTAGATGATTTTACATTGATTTAGCCTCACGTTATTTGCGGGCATAGCTTCGCGTTCTTACTTTGGGTTGTTTAATTTCATACTCTCAGTATGATAGGGTTGGCAAGAGTTTTACTCTCTTCCCGTTGCCATGGTGGCATTGGGCAATAGAATTCATACATTTTTTTCTTTTTTCTTTTTCTTTTTTCTCTCTTTTTTCTTTTTTCTTTTTTCCTCTTTTTTGTGTTTTTATTGTTTTTTTACGACAGTCATTTTGATGTCGTTGCATTCACGGACACCTTTTTGTCAGGTCTCAACTGTATCACATTTGTATCGATGAGTGCCTGAATTTTATCTTTCAGATCATAGCAATTCTTGGTTGGATACCCAATATTTTGATGGTAGAGTCAATACTTGGGATCATATGTCTTTCTAGCTTCCTCTGGCTTTCGATTTTCGGATAATTTGACCATCCCCTTTTTATTCAGTAGGTGAAAGAATGTGACTGCTTGTTCATCTTTAAAATCATATATCTATTGTGATTTAGAAGAATCTCGATTATTTTGTGTTTTTTGTTTGCAGCAAGTTTGGGGGTCATTGCTTCCTTTCTCTTAGGGTGGGATGATTGTGGTTGTGGCTGATTTATGACCATCCTCCTCTGGGCATAGTATTCATTGATATGTTAGATTATGTCCTCCACTTGCTGCTCTTATTTGACTAGATCCTTGCAGGTTTTGAACTTTATTGCTCCCATTTTGACCAATATCCTAGTTTGAAGATTGTATTTGCAAGTCTCCACCAATGTTTCCTATGACATGCCATACGGGTATTGCATTGACATTTTGCGAAAACGTTCAATGAAGCTTTTAACTGTCTCGTCTTCTTTTTGCTTGTTCGCTAGAAGAGAGATGGATGGATACTTCGGTATTGTATTCAAAGAAGCGGGCTAGAAACTCCCTTTTCATGTCAGACCAAGTATTGATAGTTTCCGGGAGTAGCTGCATAAACCAAGTGAATGCAGGCCCTTACAGAGTACTTGCAAAGATTTTTGTCATTACTGGATCATTGCCCATTAGATGACCGGTCTGAGAAAAGAAATAGTATATATGCTAGCTTGAAGATCCTTTCCTATCATATGATTCTAACTTCAAATGTTTATATTTTGTCAAAAACGGTATGGACTCCCACTCTATCGGGTAGAGTCTCGTAATCTCCTTCTTCTGCAATCCTTTCTGGTACATTAATTCCTCTATTTGACTTTGAAGGTTCTCCATTTTTTTGGCATGGGGATCGATAACATATCCATCCTCCTTGCCTTTTTTCTCGGCATCTGGGTTAGATTTGGTCTCATCCTTACTTGCATTAAAATAGGAAGAATCTCCTGCTCCGTCTTCTGTGTTCTTTTGAGTGTTCTTTATGACCTTCGCGATGCTCCCTACCTTTGAGCTCCTCGATGCTCCTTTCCTGCTCTTAGATGAGGCATTCTTATACCTCAATCTTTTGACTCATCTCGATATGAACAGTTTTTCTCCTGGACCAAGAGGAGGCGTGCAATCACGGTGTTGCTATGGCCGAATGATCGTTAAACTCTTCATATTCCTCATCAGACCCCCCTGCAAATCTTTTGTAATCGCGGGAAGCCATCACGCCTGACCTGAGACATGTGTCATGATAGGTTTCCTCTGCTTCCGTATCAGAGGTACACCCTTCGACGACTAGTTTCTTACCTTTATTCACTATATTCGACGTAAAAGCAGGCAAGTCTTGATTTGAGTTAGAGTTTATTTTTGCAACCATCTTCTTTTTGGAATATCGGATCTCGGTGCTAACAGTCGGTTAAATACAGATGGTCTTGGGGATTAATAGTGCAGTGAGTTAAAACTGTTGTGATTAACTCCTCGCAACAGCATGACTGATGAGGTCGTGCTGCTATTCTTTTATTCATGAGATATCTCCATAAATCTAGAGTTTCTTCATGCGGTGCTGAATAACCATCTTTTGTGGGCGGGGCTCGCTTCTTGTGTGAGGTTTATTTGTCCAGACAGATAGCTCTGAGAAGTCATGAAAGTTATATTTGTCAACTGCCAGATTAGTTCTATGCCCAACATTAGTTTTGAAATATTTTACATGAAACTGCTTGGCAGCCTTACGTTCTTCTGTTCTTATGCGAGGCTGAGCTTAATTTTAGCCTCGCTCACTGGACGATCCTTATGCACCAGACGAGCCTGGCATACTGATCTAGCCTCTCACACTGGCTTAGTCGAATTAGTCTGGCATAATGGCTTAGATTTAATTTGATTTTCAATTTTAGTTATGCTAGGCTGGTATCTAGTTGTATTCATGTTAGGCTGCAAATCAGCATGACGTTCATCTTCGTTCATGCTGTTGAGATAGCCTGGAATCCTTCTTGATTTATGCTAGACTGATTTTTTCCAAACTGATTTGTACTAGGCTGAAAAGTGCTAGACTGATTTTTGTCAGGCTAAGATGTGCTAGGCTGATTTTTGTCATGCTGAGATGTGCTAGACTGAGAAGTACTAGGCTGATTTTTACCAGGCTGAGATGTGCTAGGTTAATTTTTGCCAGGCTGAGATGTGCTAGACTGATTTTTGCCAGGCTGAGATGTACTAGGTTGATTTTTGCTAGGTTGAGATTTAGCCTGGCATCTGCCTTGCTTTATGCTGGGTTAATTTTGAGTCTGACATCCATCTTGACTTGTGCTAGGCTAATTTTGAGCATGACATCCACCTTGACTTGTGTTAGGTTGATTTTGAGCCTAACATCCACCTTGACTTGTGCTAGGCTAATTTTGAGCCTGGGGTGCAAAACGGGCTTTGAGTGCCCTACGATGTGCTCTCCGATTCCGATTCCGATTGTAAATTCGGGTTCGTCTTTGTGCAATGGGTTAGCCTTTGGCATCAAATGCGGCAAATTCCCCGAATATTGGAAGGGACACGGTTTGTTTCGATGAACTAGAGTTTGAAAATTCAAGTGACTGTTGATGGATCAACGCCTACTTATCATTCAAAACTATCTGGTCATCTTTTTGTTCAGTTGATTTTGAATGTTTTGAATTCGTCACCTTTAGTGTCCTTGCTGCGCTGATTTCTTCTTGTTTGGACTCGACGAGTCCGAGAATATGTAATCCTTGTATGTTTGTTGCTCGACCTCAATCATCAACTTCTCCATCATTTCTCCAATTTTGTTGACATTGGATTGGACCACCATCTCCACTTTAGTATAGGAAATTTCTCCCACTATGGTCGCCAGTCTATTTTCGGGAAAAACCTGAGATTTTTCTATTGCCATTGAGAAAAATTGAAGATTACAGAAATTTCTCTTTGCTTTCGATTACAATGAAATGATTCAAGAAAAGAAAAACAGGCGATAGGACTTATGAACACGTTGCTCTCTTTTATCAGAAAATCATGGGATCGAGACAGTTATGAGGATTGATCCGTTCCTCGTTGATGATCTAACATCGAAGGTTGGAGGCAGAGGAGATTTCTTAAGCTCGTTCTTCTCTTTTGATCTTGGAAGAAACTTGGACTCTTGTGCGGGAGAGAGATCTAACTAAAGTTCTTTCCAATTCACTTTGGAGTGGTATTTATAGGCTCCATGTTGTCGAGGGATTTCCATGTAGATAAAAATAGAATCTTATTGTACTCTTGATCAGATATTTGAATTTTCTTTTAATAAGATTTGTCCAAGATTCGTTGTATCTAGTTCTAATAATACACCAAAAATTAATTAGACTCAGATTAGAATTTGTAGAATAAAAAAATAGTCCGCGATAGGGCCCACTTTTTATTGAGACGAAGGCTAGGCTCGCCGCACAAGGCGGAGGCTGGGCTCGCACAAGGAGGCTAGGCTTGCCGCACAAGACGGAGGCTTGGCTCGCGCTAAGAGGTTGGGCTTGCCGCGCGAGGTGGAGGCTAGGCTCGCCGCGCGAGGCGGAGGCTGAGCTCACCGTGCGAGGCGAAGGCTAGGCTCGTGTAAGGAGACTGAGCTCGCCACGTGAGGCGAAAGCTGGGTTCGCACAAGGAGGCTGGGCTCACCGTGCGAGATGGAGGTTAGGCTCGCGTAAGGAGGCTGGGCTCGCCGTGAAAGATGGAGGCTGGGCTCGTCATACGAGGTGGGCGACCGGCCTCGCGGCGTTAGGCTGGGCTGCCAGCCTCGCACCTGCGAGTGAATAATTTTTTTTTAATGTTCTACAATAACTAAATCTGAATTTTATTAATTTTTGGAAATTTTCTTGAATTAAAAGTAAGTAAAAATCCACTTTTAGTTATGAAGGCTAGTATGTTTGAAATAAATTAATTAATAGGATAGTCATCTTATTAGGCTTATGAGATGTTTTGGTGTAGATTTTAATTAGGTTATTATGAATATGAGTGTGAGAACTATGCCCAATAAAGTCAAATCTAATAAGAAGTAGGAAGCGATTTCTACTAACCTCAACTGAAAGAAAGCATTACAAAAGTCAGGTGATGAGGAGGGATGGTGCTTTGACAAGACAATAATGATTTCGATGTCGGTTCCGTGTAAGGATGGCGATGACCGGCATAGATTGTTGGTGGGGCGGCTTACGCTATGAAGTTGCGTCTGCTAGTAGAAAATACTTGCGAGGTGGCTTCTCTAGTAGCGGGTGATGTTTCGACAGTCAATGATGCTTCGGTGGTGGGCGGACTACTGTTGGAGACGATAGTGTTGGCGAGACATTTTTACAGTCCGAAGCGCTCCGACGATCGACGAAAATGGAGAGAAAGAGAAAGGACAGTGTTTGATTTACAGACAGAAAACTGAGATGAATGGAGGTCTTACATAGAACTTAGGGTGTTTGACCTGAGAGAGATTAATGGAATTGAACGAGTCAAGAGCTCTTAAATATGACTGATTTAGAATATTTTTAAGGACATATTTTGAAATTGGTCAATGCTCATAATTGTAGTTGATTAGAGGGTTTTAATGACAATTTTGAAATTTGATTTAACTGGATTAAAAGGACTCATTAATATAATTGACTATGCTAGTTGACTTCGGGTTTATGACAAGTTTTGAATTTGAATTCAAATTAGTCAAAAAACTTATTAATAGAATTGACTAAAGATTATTTTTAGGAATTGAATGACAAAATTTAAATTTGAATATTCAAAATGGAAGGTTATTATTTCATTATTACAAAATAAAATTTGACTTGGTGATTGGTTGTAATTTATTTTGGGTTCAAATAATAGCCAAGTTTTAATTATTATTATTATTATTTTGATTTTCAGATAAAGGATTGGGCTTGGGCCTTAATGAGATAATTCAAATATTATTTTCTTTAAAAAAATAGTTGTGGCCTTAAAATTATATTTAAATTAATTTATTTTAAATTTTATTTTAGTATAAACATATGAGAAAAAATATATTAATAATTATATATCATATCGGTTTTAAATGGTTACATCCAATCCTTTAGAGAAAAATTTCATTCTTGAAATTTCAATAAGGTTAGACATAAATTTATGTCATGATCGATCCACTTATCCTTGGGGTAAATCTCTACTATCTTGATGTGAGCTTAATCTTCATCCACGCAATAGATGAGTCATCTTCCGAAGAAAATAAAGATAATTGGAATGAAGGTTATAGGAAATGTATTTCAAAATATGAACAAATGTCAAATAATAGATATTTAGTTCATACTTGGAATGGAAATTTTTATAAAAGAAACATCTCTTGGAAACAAAATAAGAGATATGAATAGATCAAAGGAATATGACTCAAAGAAATCAATTAATATTGTATATATATGTGACAAAATTATATACTAGGATCTAAATTAATTCAAATCACTTGAACTAATTTGAGAACCTAGGCTTTGATACCAACTGTAACGATCTACTATCCAGAATAATAGATGGTCGAGTCATTTGGTAGCGTACTCGTTAAAATACGTTAAATCTTAGTATAATATCAGACATTGTCACAATTAAATACACAATAATATTTTAATAGAAAATAGAACTTTTATTTAATGGATAAATTTGGATTACAATAGATAATGATGGAGATAAGAATAAAAAAATAACTATAGATAGAAGATAAATTCGAATAGAAGAAGTTACCAAAATAATGAGTACAAGACTAAAAGATAGAAAAGTCGCATATAGGTTTCAGCAACTCCATCAGATCTATAATTTCCTCCATCAGGTCTATCTCAATCTGGGTATGCACACGCAGGTCGTTAGATCGCGACCAATAAAAATAATACAAGTATGAAAAGATAAAAAAAAGTAAGAGTAACTAAAAAAACATGAATACATGTAAACATAGAACATGAATTAGTTTATTAACCAAGTTCTTCATAATGTTTACTCTAATTATAATTAAGTTCTTGTCTACAAATCAAATATTTCAAATTTAGGTGGCAAATATTATTGAAGAAGCTAAGTAATGTTATACTCGTGTTTCGATTGTCTCCTGTACAGATCCAGAAAATGGTCTCCAGGATTGTCCAGAGCTGACCCGGACCTGCATAATAATCGCAAACAGTAATTTTTAAATGTGATATAGCCAATTACGACACACCCATGGTGTGAGCAAAAATCAGTTGTACAACTTAACAGTTGATGTGAATTATCTACTGTAAGCGTACAATATCGGTTGTAACGCTTTACATATCATTCCCATAGGGATCTAGAGTGTCTTACTATCTCACTAATTCTTTAGTTTTATTAAGTTAACTATGAGATTCTAGATTAGAAATATTAGTTTTAAGTTCTAAAATTAGCCTAGAATTTCAAATCCATTAGAATAATAGCCTAACAATGAATTATCTCTTTTTTCATAACTTTTTAATCAGGCACAATCAAGTAATGCATTAAAAAAGTGATCTTTTTAATTTGATTTTAATTAAGAGCCCCTAAGTGTGATCTATCAAATGATGTGCAAATATAAATCATCAAAAATAATATCTTTGTTAAAAGTAAATTATATCTAGTAAATAATCTTATAAATAAAAGTAAAGAAATAAATTTCAGACCCTAATCTAAGTATAGATTATCAAAAGTCCTACCTTAAGTATAACCTATCAAAGATATTAGATCTACAAGTTTATTTTTTTCAATTTATTTATAGGAAAATCTTGTTAATAATTCTATATAAAAATAAAGAATATAAATTCCAAATCTCATTTAAGTATAGATTATCAAAATATGAATTAAGTCATAATCTATCAAAGAATTATGATTTACGAAATCCTATCTTTATTTTATTTATAGAAAAATCATGACTTTACTTTTTTTTAGGAAGAAGATGATGAAAATTAATGTTAGAACTATTAAACTAATTTTATCTATATTCTAGGGCCAATGCAAATTAGTTACTTATACTACAAATTATCAAGATCCTATTTTTATTATTAGAAAGTATTAAAAATCCTATTTTTCTATGAAAGTTATTAAAGATTTACACTAGAAAGCAATTAAACCTATCTAAAAAGCAATTAAAAGATTATTACTCACTAGAAAGCAATAAACAGTAAAAAGTCACCTTGGAGCTTCGGTATTACGGTTGTCACCCCTTCGACAAAATCCTAATTTTATTCAATTGAAAAGTGTATAAAAGAAACCCTAAATTTCAAGGATAGGCCAATATATAGGCATCAAAACACCAAAACCTTAATCCCATTATAACTAAATAGCTACAAAATTATAACGAAAATCTCGTTAAAAACTCAATCTCTATGGGCCCCTATTTGCCACCAAATGGCAGCTATCGCCGCTAATTGGCGACAAAGCTTTAGAGATGTGGCTTCAGCTTCTGGCTTTAGCAAGTTTTGATTTGTTCTTCTGATTTGCGTGACTCTATCTTACTTTGATTCTCTGTAACTTCGTGATCTTTTAGTTTTATTCTCTTTTAACTCTTCTTGTATTTAATTTCCTAATCCGCCTCTGAATTCGTACCATCTCTTTCTAGGAATATGTTTTACCTGAAAAACACACTAAAATTACCTGAGTAGTATTATTTATATACAAAAATAGATAATATGAGAACTATAAATATGCATAATATGAAACTAATCACGCCCCTACAACTATTTTTTGTTAGTACTTGAGCAAAACCTAAACATAAAAATACAAAGAAAATTCTAATTCACATTCGCAAGAATTGCGGTTGCACTTAGCACGTGCAATAAGCTGTTAAATTCGTAGGTTGCCATATTGGACGAGTTGTGTCTCATGAGGATTTCCAGTAATATTACCCACAAATATAGTGAAGAAAATAGATTAAGGAATAAAGAAAAGAAAAATAAGGATAATAATAAATCAAGAAAAATAAAAAATTTATACAAAAGAAAGAAATTTTTTTTTGATATTTTCTACAATTAATCTCACTAATATACAAACTCAAGAACGCATTTAGGTTATCAATTTTCAAGTCAAGTGTCATAGCAAATACACTTATTATTTTGATCAAAAATTCAAATCCTATCTTTCAATATCCATTACTTAATAATTCATTGGCTCTTATATATCTACGTGCATGTGTGATAGTTTATTTTAGTTTTGGACTCTAACTCTAACTCCTGATTCATTATTTCTCTCTAAACAATTTTTTTCCTTCATTTTTTGTTTTTTTGTAAATATTTCACTTTTTATGCGAATATTCACGCTTGCTTAGATGCAAATACCCGATTACTCGGATCATACTCTATCTCATACAAATACTATTCGTTCAAATATTCACGCTTACTTAGGTATAAATATCCAACTACATAGTAATTCTTAAGAAATTTATTTATTTATAAAGGACCATTACCTTAAGTACCAAGCTCACCTCTTTATTATTTTTTTCTTTTTTTTTTTTTCTTATTTTGAGAGAATAGACTACTCAATTATTATCATTTTTTATCCTTAACCTAATAAACTATTGTAAAGTGAAATATATATATATATATATATATATATATATATATATATATATATATATATATATATATATATATATATATATATATATATATATATATACCTCAAAATTACTATTAGTGGTATTTATTTTTTAGATTTTAAACTTTTTTCATAAAACTCTAAATATATTATCCAATCCAGTTTTTCTATCAAATTTCAAATCTAAATTTATTCATCTATTTGTAATTAGTTCGATTTATTGAATAACATAACTTTTTTTAATTTTTTTACCTTTTATTTTTTTCATATTTTTTTTCAATTTTTTAATTCCCTAAAAACTACTCAAAGTGTAAAGTAAAGAAATCTAAAAATCTAAAAATAAAATAAAAATCTTAGAAAAATCAAAAATCCTAAGAAAAATACAAAAAACTGCTAATCCACTCGCCCACACCTAAACTCGTGTATGCTTTCATACATGAATAATTGGTGTCATCCTCTCTATTTCCCACCCGATTCACCAAGTGCATGTCATGCATGTGCAGCTGAACTCTCTCCACAGTCAATATTTTTCAATCGACGCCATATTTTTTTCTAGACCTTGTGAAACAACATTGATCTGCTCATTGAGATTCGCTGCCAGGTCTTGGTCAAAGAAGGCGTCATCCGCTTCTTCTGGTGTCAAATAAGTGGCATATATTCTCTTCTGCAACACTTCTATTCCATGGCTATGGGCACACGCGAGAATGCATATGCGTCAAATTCTATATCAATCATAAGTGTGCAAAACAACTGTATATCAGACACTGTAGAAGCAAACTAGTACACGATCGCATCTTGGCATCTATAATTGTATCAAACAATTATATGCAAATACAAAAATGAGAGTCCTGTCGCATGATGCGATCAACGACATATAACGTGGGTGTGTAAAGTGAAAATATATGTATAATCCCATTACATTGGTGTTGATCCAATAGCAAGTGGCATATACGTTGCGATAAAGTGTCTTGTTGTTGATCTCTCTATCACGCATCAATGTGTAATTAGGGCTCATCCGTGTAAAATATTTCTCAATCGCATACGAAATTTGATTCTCATTATGAAGGAGGATATCAGTGGATATAGAGATGGTCCTACATGCACATTGTGGATTTCTCCTCGCTAGTGGAGTTTAATTGATTTGTGATCCTCTGAAATATCGGATTTCACAAAACTATCATAAAATGTTTCAACTAGTTTTGAGACATAGTATGATATGGACATGTACAATAAATAATTCCATCCCAAAGTCCCTATAGTAGATATGAAGTATACAAAAAAAAAGCTATAAATATTTTTTCAAAACACTTCTCAATAACAAACTGAACCATAATAAAATATGCAGAGGCTAGTATAGTTTTTTTTTTTTAAATTTAACAGAAAATAGAAGATGAAGAATCAGTACCTCCCCTGAAATTTCAGGGTGAGAGCCTCGATTTTGCCGATGAACGGTAGTGGAAGCTACTAATTGGCATCAAACAGTGATCTGCTAAGACCTGGCTTGTTGGAGGATGGTCGTGGAGGGGAGAGGCATAATTTGGCTATTCTGGATCTGAGTTTGGAGTGGAAGAGAGCTACAGACCTGAACTGGTGAGGAGAGAGGAAATTAGGTTCGGGTGAAGATGAGAGAATAATAGGGAGATGGGGTTGGTTTGGGTGTATTTAAGGAGAGTGAAAATTTTTTACCTGCCCCTCCTGTCTTGAATATTGCACTGCCGCCCTCAAAATTCTTATTCCACCTATGCATCTTATTAGAAATATATGATATACACTCTAATATACATATAAATACATGCCTCTATGCATAGATTGGGTCGTGAAGTATCACGATCTTTACATTATCACTTGCTTGAGTTTCTGAAAATGATTTTAATCTTTAACCATTTACTTTGAATAATTGACCATTTTTAGGGTTCTCGAGATAGATGGCATGATGATGGTGCACAATCCGTACTATATACGGTCCATTCCATCGTAATCTCAATTTGCCTAGAAATAAGTGTGGCATTGAATTATATAAGAGAACTTTCTGTCCAAGTATAAATGACTTGCGAATAATCATATTGTCATGAAAAACTTTAGATTTCTCTTTATAAATCTTAGCACTTTCATACGCATCCCTCCTAATCTCATATAACTCATTGAGTTGCAGTTCCCACTATTTGTAAGTTTTTTCGTGCTCAAAGTTAAGAAACTTAATAGCCTATAAAGCCTTATGCTCAAGCTCCATTGACAAATGACACGCTTTTCTAAATATCAACTGATATGGAGACATGCCTGATTGATCTTGTAAGGTAAACCCATAATGCATCCACTAGTTTATATAAATAATCTTTTTTGTTGTATTGCATCGTCTTCTCTAAAATTAGTTTTATTTGGCGATTGAAAACTTCTATTTGTCCACTAGTTTATGGATGATATGGTATAGCTAATTTGTGGATAATGGAATATTTTTGCATGAGCGCCTCAAATGATCGGTTAGTGAAATGGGTGCCGTTATCGCTAATGATAGCTCGAAGAATGCCAAATCAAGAAAAAAAATATTCTTTTTCAAGAACATGACAATAATTTTATTGTCATTCGATTTTGCGGCAATAGCCTCTACCCATTTGAAAATATAATCTACAACAACCAATATGTATTGGTTTCTAAATGAGTTAGGTAATGGTCCCATAAAATCTATACTCCATACATCGAATATTTCAACCTCAAGAATAGGTTATAGAAACATCATAGTGCGCCAAAAAATTTGGCCTACAAATTGGCATCATGTGCATGTCTTGCAATATTTCACAATGTTTTTGAAAATTGTTGGCCAATAAAAGTCATTCTGTAACACCTTTTCATCCGTTTTCCTAGAACTAAAGTGTCTTCCATAAGTAAGATCATAACAAAATGAGAGAACACTCTGTATCTCATAATCAGATAAACATCAACACATGATCCAGTCTGGACAATATTTGAACAGATAAGGTTCATCCCAATAATTTTTTTTTACTTGGGACAAGAATCTATATTAGTCCTGCTTAGACCAATGAGATGGAATCTCTTTGGTCATAAGATAGTTCACAATATCAGTAAACTATGGTTCACGCGCTAATGCAGTCAATTGCTCATTAAGAAATAATTCATTTATAGGGTAAGAATTAGATAGAGCATTAAGCATGCGAGATAAGTAATCAACTACTAGATTATAAGCACATTTCTTGTCTAAAATCTCAAGATCAAACTCTTATAACAAGAGGATCAATCGAATAAGCCTTGATTTTGCATCTTTCTTGGTCAACAGATATTTTAAAACAGCATGATCAATATATGCTATAATATGTGATCCAATCAAGTGGGAACGAAACTTTTCAAGCACAAAGACGACTGTCAGAAACTCTTTCTCTGTGGTAGAGTAATTCAACTAGCTGTCATTGAGTGTCCTACATGCATAATAAATCACATGTGACTGCTTATTAATATGTTGTCGAAGAACTGCACCGATAACATAATCAGATGTGTCAAACTTAAGCTCAAAGGTCAGACTCTAGTATGACACATGAATAATAGAAGTGGTGGTTGTTCGCCATAAAAATTATAAATGATTCTCTATTGAGCTATTTCAATAAAGAATTACAATTTCAACGGTTTCCCATTTACAGAATATGAGAAACAATCAAATTCCTCTTTATTTAAGACTGGGTTCTGAGGTAGCTGTGGAGGTCGATCTTACTCTTCGTTGACACTCCGTACAAACTCTTGCAATTGACAAAAAGGTTCTAAACTTCTGATCACAAAGTATAGTTTTAGAAGAAGATGATCGATCCCTTCTTTTTCTGTTTTCCCGCTCTTTATAGGGGTTTTCAAGGCAGCGTCCCCGTCTCATTCGCCCAACAGTTAGCTCCATTACTCGAGTGGTGCCGTCATATTCGTTTGGCAGTTACCTCCACGATCTAAATAGTGCCGTCATACTCGTTCGACAGTTACCTCCACGATCTAAATAGTGCCGTCATACTCGTTCGGCAGTTGACTCCATGATCCGAGGTGGCAACTTTCCTTATTCGAGTTGGGTGACTTTGTATTAAACTCCTTCCTGGAAGCTATGGATAGCATCGCGAATCTCGAACTTTAGATTCGTGGATATGCTCTATCGTAACTGAGTCGCGAACCGCGGACTTCAGACTCGTGGCTCTGCTGAGTTGCGGACCTCAAACTCTAAATTCGCGGATCTGCCTTGTTTTGATAGATGACTCCAGAATTTTTCACCGATAAAACTCCCTCCAAAGTTTTCAAAACTCTCATGATCATCAGAGGTGTTTTGGAATACTTTGGATATAACATTCTCCTTTGATATGAGGCAAGATTCTATATTAGAATCTCAAACTTCTACACTTCTGAGAGTGCAATTCTGTATTAGAACTACAATTGAAGGTAGCATGATCCTGTCTTAGTGTTTTGGACTTCTATTTTGAAAGGAATACGACTCTGTATTAGTGCCGTGAACTTTCTGTTTTTTGAAGGAGAATACGACTCTGTATTAGGATCGTGAACTTTAACTTTTCAAAAGGAATACGACTCTATATTAGCGCCGTGAACTTTCTGTTTTTGAAGGAGAATACGACTCTGTATTAGGGTCACGGGCTTCAACTTTTCGAAAGGAATACAACTCTGTATTAGCGCCGTAAACTTTCTGTTTTTGAAGGAGAATACGACTCTGTATTAGGGTCGCGGGCTTCAACTTTTTGAAAGGAATACGACTCTGTATTAGCGCCGTGAACTTTCTATTTTTGAAGGAGAATACGATTCTGTATTAGGGTCGCGGGCTTTGTTTTGAAAGGAATACGACTCTGTATTAGTGCCGTGAACTTTCCTTTTTGAAGGAGAATACGACTTTGTACTGGGATCGCGAACTTCCCTTTTTTTTGAATATGACTCTATATTAGGGTCGCGAACTTCCTTTTTGTTGCAAAAAATTCGAAAGGTAGTTAATTTATATGGCGTAGGGATTGAGACATTCTCTGAACTGCATTAAATGAAAATGTACTCACGAGATTCGGGCCAGAGATCACGTCTATTTAAAGATCTTGGCCGTCAAATCATCTGTTATATAATCTCGATTTCATGAAATAAGGCATTTCTAACTTCTCTTTGAGAAATTTGAACTCCAGGTTCCTCTTCAAGGTTTTCAAGGCTCTTCATCTTCGGCCTCCCTTAACCTCTGATTTTTCTGGCAAAAGATTTCTTTAATCTGCAAAAGATGAAGAAGAAAACTTCCTCCTCTGATGCTTCTGCAAGTGGTCGTCGGGACCTTCAAACAACTTCTAGCTCCATAGTGGTTCGGCAGGAACCCTTGGTTGGAAGTAATTCTCTTGTCTTACATTAAAAAGCAGTTCTTTTCATAGAAAGTCCCTTTTTTCTTTTGTTTTAATCCCAAAACATTCTTCGCAGTTGATTACGCCTTAAACCCCTGGCCGAAAGACCATTACTTTGGTTATTCAGACGGCTATGATGGGAAGAAGGAGTTTATGAAAGCAAAATTCCCAATCCTAGTCGCCCGATATTGCGAGAGCTGATGACCACTGCTCCCTTTGAAGGAGACAACCAAACTTTGTTGAACAAGCCTGCCTTCTTATTCGGTGATCACTTCTCGACATCCAACGATCGTTAGGATGACGGGAATTACAAATGGCTTCGCCAAGTTAACGGTCGTAACTTGTTCCTTCCCAACATGGTGAGATCTTACCCGTTTCTATTTTTTCAATCTCTTTCCATTTCTAGACAAATGGACTGACATTTAAATAGGCCACAAGATGGTGTCTTGCTGGGAGCATTCAAAGCACAAGGTGCTTTCCCTCGTTTTACTGGAAAGCATTTCTGTGGATTGTTCCCAGGGTCTTTCAAGCAGGATTTTCCTATAGGTGAAGCACCTATAGTCGCCTAGACTTTCCTGTACCGGTTTGTCGATATGCAAGGAAAATTTTCAGTTCAAGACTTTCGTCCTCCTTGATGGGTCCACTGCTCTTCGAAAGGAGAGTTGGCAATTTTGACTGACTTCTTTCTGAGGCTTTCAGAGATCAGCTCCAGCATGCAAGCCTTTACCGTGCCATTAGGGCGGTTCAGCACAGCATTCCCGCTAGCCGATTCCATTTCTTTTTTTGTCGGAATTGTATAATCCTAATACTTGTACAGTTTTCTCCCCCCACGGCGAATTGGGTTTCGTCCTGCATGAGATGTATGAAATCACGAAGTTACCTATGGGAGACATTCCATATGAAGAGTATGTTCCTACTGGAGAAGAGCTTCATTTGTTGAAGACTCGGGACCCTATGGTCTATAACACTTATTGGGAATTGCTTTGTCACTATCACAATTTTACTCATATGTCTGGCACTCGCAATGTAAAGCAAAGAAGTGGCTGCAGTATTTTCTTCCTAATTTTTTAAAGAATAGACCCAATTTTACCCGTCTCCCTCCGGTTTCTGAAAAGAAGGTCGAGAGAAGGATTGCCAACTTCGGGACAGACGCTTATGTTGCTGAATTTGACAAGGACGTCTTTAAAACTGGAACGTCTTTTGAAAACTATCACTTCCAAGCTCTTCAACCTCTATCTGATCCAGCCTTTCTGGCAGGTTATTTGATACTTTAGTTAAAGAAATGTGTGATTCTTTCACAGGATACTATAACCATTAGGACAATATTCCCAGCCGTTTTGCTCGCATTTGGTCGGCGACTCAGCTTACTGCCCAAGATGGTGTGCAGTATTCAAAGCGAATTGAGGAAATTGGTTGAAAAGTTTTGCAATGTCAAGAAGGAGCAAAATGACAAAGGAGAGTTGATCACTAAGACTCCCAATCCACGTGTGGAGCTTCCTTCACTTATTTGATGGCATGGTTGATCTTACACTGCCCCACTTTGATGAGTCCTGCTGATTCACAAGTTGATTTGAGTGCTTCCAAAGTACAACACTACGAGAGATCGCAGGGGAAAGGGGGCTACATGGCTGCAATCGCAAGACTCTTTGCTATCACGCGAATTTTGAGTTGTTCAAATACTTCCCATACTTTCCAAATTCTGGATATGGGAAGGAATTTGCGGATGTTGCTGGTGTTGACAAATTCACAGTTTTGTCTCCGGGATGCTTCTAGTGGCTGATAAATATTCGCCCAGGGCATTTGGTTCTCTATTTAGGGAGCCGCTGTTATATAGAGGCTTACTATCCGAGTCACTTTGCTCGACAGTTCGAGTACGATCAGTTCTATGTTGGTAATCCCAATAAGGAATTAAGTTTTGCTGGAAATTTATTTGAAGGAGCTCGGGCTTGGTTCCACTTCATCGCTGGTGGTACTCAAGCCATATTTGACTTTCCGATCAAAACTCCGAACTCGTATATGAGTTTCGGTTTCTGCAAGTGGTACGAAACTGCTAACTTCACCCCTCAGAATTTTAGTACCAATCTTAGTTGTCTGAAGGATATTAGAGCATGGTACACTCAGAAAAAGGAGGCTGGCAGCACGAAGGTGGCTGGAATGGAGGACTTTAGAGCAGAATGCGGTTTGGATGAGTTGGAACAGCGATATTTCTCCACTCCCAATGCTGAAAGAAGCTTCTCCTCAGCCAAAATCCCCTCCAAAGAAGCTTTTGTACAAACGGAAGAGATTGAGGCGTCTCAGTGATTTGCCTACCATTCCGCAAGACATGTCATCTGAAACTGGTTCAGTGGTATCCAGTTCAGTTCTGGAAACTGTTGCAGAGGAACTAGAGGAAGATGAAGATGACTCGGCTCTAATTCTTCGTTCTTCCAAAAAATGTCGAAGTCAAGAGCCTGTCTTCTATAATGACTCTGCATTGGTGGCTGCTCCTTCCTCTCCTGCTCATCCTGTGTAAGAAGATTCTAAATCACTCGCTCACCAAACTGCTGTTAATGATGAAGTGGCTGCTCTTCCTTTTACTGCGCAAGAGGGTTCTGCGACCCTCACTCATCAAGTTGTTGTTGATGATGAAGCGGCTACTCCTTCTACTGCACAAGAGGGTTCTACGACCTTCACTCATCAAGTTGTTGTTGATGATGAAGCGGCTGCTCTTTCTTCTACTGCACAAGAGGGTTTTGCGAACCTCACTCACCAAGTTGCTATTGATGATGAGGTGGAGATAATTGGGGAAGTTCGCGCATCAGATTCCCCAAAGGTAGCGTCTCTTCCAACAGATCATGATGATTGGGGAGATGATGATGATGATGTTAGTAGTGGAGATCTTGGTTCTTGTACTCCTCCATTAGATCACGGCAAATACGTCTACTTGAGTGAAGACGTTCAAGCCGATGTGTATGGGCCTGGAGAATCCAATGCTCACCCTCCAGGTTTACTTCTAACCTCTATCCATTTTTTATGCCAAAATTTTGTCGTTATCTAACGATGCTGTAACAATCAATTGTGCTTCCCTCCTTTTTTTTAGCAGCTCTTGCTTCGACTCCAACCTCAGGGCGTATGGCTGTAGACAACATTCCGCAGGATAGTACCGTCGCGGAAATATTTACTGAAGTAGCCTATGGGGTAACTGAGACCACCGTTTCCATGACTAATACTTCTGAAGTAGCGGTTCCTTTAATGGAAACTGCCACATATATAGTCCTGACTGCAGTTGCTGCAACTATTGTTTCTATTGAGTGTGTGGAAGTTGTTGTTTCTGGTACTGGTACTACTACTTCTTTGCAGCAGAGTACATTTCAAACTACGCCCACTCCCGTTATTCCTGATTCTTCCCATGTGGAGGTTGATACCTTTGAAATTAACTTGCTGAGGGATACAGTGGAAACTTTTCTCCACTTTCTGGATCGTTGTATTGAGAATATACTGAAAGGAGATTCTTTTGCTTCACTTGCTAATATTCTCAATATTTACTTGACTGGTATAGTCAGTATTGGTAGGAAGGAGAAAGCTGCTCCTTATAGGTTTATGATAGCTCAACTCCAAAGCTACGCTGAGTCTTTATCAAGATCGCGGAGTGCTGACAAGTCCGAAGTAGTTGAAGCTATCTTCCAGAAACTGATGGAAGAACAGCTTGGGTTCCAAAAGGAGCTCAAGGAGAAAGCTGATGCTTGCAGAGCTTCCTTTGAAAAGAGCCAATCAGACAGCCAATCTCTAGTCTTCCAGGTAGAGACTGCTGCTTCGGTTGTCAAGAACCATGACCAAGCAATTGTTAGAACCCAGGAGTCCATCGCTAAAGCCCAGGCTTTCTTGGCTAAGATCACTAGGGAATGCGATGAGTCAATGAAGAATCTCTCGAGCTTATCCAAACAACAAGATAATGCGATTAAAGATCTTTAGGCGATACAAGACGAATTAGAGACATTGGAGGCCGCTTCAGCACAAAGTACCATTGTCAGTGAAGAGGAATTGCACCGTCAAGATGTTGTCCAAGCTTATGAGATCATCTAGCAGGAAATTAGTGATGCTGAGGAGAAGATAAAAACTCTCCTAAATCATTGAACTATAAAAACCTTTTTCTCCTTCATAGTTTGAGTTTTTGTAATCTCTTTTTTTTTTTTTTACAATTCTTTTGACTTTTAACTTTGCATGGCATGTCTTATCATTTGTGTAGTAGACATGATTTTGCTCCTCTGAATTGCGACTTTGCATTTGTCTTCAAAGATTTGCATCAAACTTGCTATCTTGAGTTTTGAAGTCCCCAAATTTACGTAGGACCCCCGATATCTGTGTATCAGGCATGTTTTTACATCTCAAGACCACGACTTTATATTAGGCTTGAAAGATTCTTTCTTTTGTCAGGTGTATGCGACCTTCATGAGCTTCCGTCAAGTTCGCGACTTTTCATCCGGAAGTTCGCGAGATAAAAATTCTTCTTTAAGAATTTGTAGCTGTTTTCGCGAGTCACGACATACCCCTTTATTTGATTAACCAATGTGAAGTCCCAAGCGTTATACGCTCTTATAAATGATGAGATCCTTTGGCTGCGAAATCTAAGTGTCTGATGCAACAGTAATAAATTCTGTTGGGTCCGAATCAAGAATCTCAACCGAAGATTTGACCTTATCTTCTCCCAACCTAAGATCTTGATCATGGGATCATCTATATAAAACGCAGGACCTCTTCTATAGAGGAGCATTCTGACGTGAGAAAAGTTCACACCTCTTTGTCTTCTCTTCCTTTCTTTTGTAGTTGATTTTCCTGTGCATCCATATTTTCTTCCTCTTCAGTCGAAGTGATGGATGGGGATTGGCATGCTACAAGACCTCCAGACGCGTCAATCCAGAGGGGCATTCCACCGAAAAAGTTCTTATGACCGCAGTCATTTTCCTTAACTAAGGTAAAATTCTTCTTCTGATCAATGTTATTCTTTCTTCTCTCTTTTTTTTAACATTTTGAATTGGCTGCAGGAGATAACTGTAGTCATTCTCCTTAACAGGGGCACAGATTATGCAATCTGTAACCTTGTTCTATTTCCTGACTAGCATGCCACAAGATTAGGGTGCTAAATGGTTAGGGTGGCACTCAATTTTAGCAATCCCTCGTGTTGTACACTTGGAAACATGCATTTGGTATGTCAAGTTTTGCACTAATCAAGTCACTGGTGATGTCGATTATGACTGAGCAAACCAACTTGGAGGCCCTAACCGTTGGCAGGAAAAGACTACATGAGCAAACTTTTTACCTTTAAGCCATCCTTGAAGGGGAGGCTACATAAGAAAACTTTTTTTTACCTTTAAGCCATTCTTGAAGAGGAGGCTACAGAAGCAAACTTTTTTACCTTTAAGCCATTCTTGAAGAGGAGGCTACAGAAGCAAACTTTTTTACCTTTAAGCCATCCTTGAAGAGGATATTACAGAAGCAAACTTTTTGCCTTTAAGCCATCCTTGAAGAGGAGGCTACAGAAGCAAATTTTATGTTTAAGCTATCCTTGAAGAGGAGGCTACAGAAGCAAATTTTATGTTCTCTTATGTCAATGATTTATATTCATTCCTGTTGATTGAATAGTGCTAGGGAACTCTCTGTAATCTTGATTTGATAATGAATAAAGAGATTTTTCTTTTTACACAACCAGAAGTGATTGATGAATAATTTTGGTATTGATTATCAGAGCTAACCATTAACTTTCCTGGTCAAGTTGAAACTCGCACTGTTTAGTGACTCAGCTTTTGACTCGCTAGAGGTATTCTTTAACTTGAAAAATTTGGAGAAAAGGATATTTTGATTCGCCAGAAGTATTTTTTAACTTGGCAAATTTGGAAGAAAGGATATTTTTATTCGCCAGAGGTATTTCTTAACTTGGCAAATTTGGAGAAAATGATATTTTGATTCACCAGAGGTATTTTTTACCTTGGCAAATTTGGAGAAAAGGATAGTTTGATTCGCGACTCAAAAATCTTTAGTCTGGAATCACGAATCTTTGTTAATGAACCCCTGATTACAGATAAACTTTATTCATCATTCGCGTTGAACTACCTAAGTTACATTACAACTGGTGTTTTGCAGTTTTTTTTACTAATAATATTTCTTCAAAAACTTACCGTTAATTGGCATCATGATCTTATCACCATTCGGTTTTGCCAACCGATATGCGCCATTGGAGTAAATCATATCAATGACAAAAGGCCCCTCCTATTTTGGTTGGAACTTTTCTTTAGGCTTATGACTAGTTATGATTGGTCTTCTTACTGAAAGGACCAGATCGCCCTTTTTGAAAGTTCTTCGTTTGGTTTTTTTGTTAAAAATCCTAGAGATTCGCGCCCGGTATAAGTTCAATACTTTGTTGAGCTTCCAACTGTTTATCATCTAGGGCTTCTAATTATTAAAGCCTTTGCTGATGTCGCTCTTCTTGCGTCATCCTAGTTGTTAGTGCGACTCGCGATGATGGAATCTGAATTTTCAAAGGCAGGACCTCTTCTAACCCATACACTAAAGAAAAGGGTGTGGCGTTGTGGGGGTTCGGACCATAGTGACATTCCCCGAGTTTGTCATTCCAGTCTCTTTGATTGGATGGGACGAACTTTTGGAGGAGCTTTACTATGGTCTTGTTGAAAACTTCTACTAGACCATTGGCTGCAAGGTAATATGGCGAGAAGTTACATCTTCGATCCTGTATTTGTTGTAGAATCTGAAAAATACTTGGCTCACGAACTAAGGCCCGTTGTCATGAATGATTCTCTTGGGCACTCCAAAGCGGTAGAGCACATGGTGTTTAATGAACTTGATCACATCCAATGACTTTAATTCGGTTAGGGAAATGGCTTCAGTCTATTTCAAGAAGTAATCTGTTATAACTATAATGAACCGGTATCCTCTCGTTGATGGCGGAGAAATTGGCCCGATAATATCCATTCCCCATTGCTCAAACGGTCATGATGTAGTCGTTGGATGGAGATATTCTGAAGCTTGATGTATGAAGTCCACATGTAACTGGCAGGCTTTACACTTCTTGGCGTAATTAACCGCATCTGTCATCATTTTAGGCCAGTAATAACCCATTCTTTGGATTCTATCCCGGAGTTTCGGCCCTGGTTGGTGTGCTCCGTAAATGCTAGCATGAGCTTCTTCAAGTACTTCCCGGGCTTCACGGTTAGAAAGACAACGAAGTAAGATCCCGTCATAGGACTTCCTGTACAATGTCCGAAGTTCAGTATTATAATAGAATCGAATAGCCCTTCTTTGGATCGCCCTGGCCTCTTTGGGCTCTTCAGGCAATATGTCGTAAAGGACGTAATCTATATAAGGGAATCGCCAATCTCTTGGTTCTAGGTTTGATTCGAAAACACAAGTCTCATCTTCTTGTTGCTTTCTCAATTCCTCTTTGAGTTCGTTCTTTGAACAGAATAATTCTCTGCTTCCTACTGTAATTTGCTTGTTAGCATGTTTGGACAAAGCCAGTGTAGCAGCTAAGGAAGCCAGTGAATCCGCATAGCTATTTCGATGGTGCTTTACATGGCTGACATAGAAACCATCGAAACCATCAGCTATCTTAATTATTGCGCGATAATACGGCAAAAGGTCTTCATGTTTAACTTCATATTCCCCTTTAACTTGGTTTACGACAAATTAAGAATCCTCGTATGCTTACAAATATTTGACCCCCAATTATTTAGCTATCTTTAAGCCGATTAGGAGGGCATTATACTCCGCAACATTGTTGGAGCATGGGTTTGTTAATGAGTAGGCTCGAGGAATGATGCAGTTGTAAGGAGAGACGAAAACAACTCCTACCCCCACTGTTATTTTTCCTTCGGATCCCATTCGGGAAGCGCCATCGAAGAAAAGTTGCCATACGTCTTCCGTGATAGTGTTTGCCTCCGGAAATTCTTGCGAGATGCCTTCTTTTAGAATTGGATCCCATTCACCTAGCTCTCCAGGAATTTCTTCGCACAATTTCGAGGATGCCGGGATTCGGTGTTCAGCCAGGAGCTATGACCTATCCCTTAATCGATTTTTGCGGGACAAAATACATATCATATTGTGATAATAAGATAGTCCAATTAGACAGTCTTGAATTCAATGACCCGGGTTTAGTCATTAATATCTTTAGGGTGTTAACTCTTGATATAACATGAATGGTTTGTCCAACTAAATAGTATCGCATTTTCTGCACTGCGAACACTAAAGCTAAACATTCCTTCTCCACTGGCTTATATCGGTGTTCTGCCCCGATCATCATTCTCCTGAGATAATAAATAGCATGTTCGTGACCCAACTCATTTTTTTGTGCCAAAAAAGCTCCCAAAGAGTGGTCAATAGCCCTCACATATAGCAGAAAAGGTATCTCCGAGACTGGGGCTACAAGCACTGGCGGTTTAGTAAGATACTCCTCAACTTCTTCGAAAGCATTTTGGCATGCATCATCCCAAATAAATGACACTCGTTTCTTCATTAATGTGGTGAAGGGCTGACATCTACCAGATAAATTTGATATGAATCTGCGGATGTATGTCAGCCTACCTTGCAGTTCACTTATTTCTTTGAGGTTCCGGGGAGGTGGCATATCTTAGATTGCCTTAATTTTGTCCGGGTCGAGATAAATTCCTTTGGAAGTTACCACGAAGCTAAGGAACTTTCCGCTAGAGACTCCCAGAAAAGATTTAGTCGGGTTCATCTTGAGCTGGTGTTTCCTCATAAGGTCAAACACTGTCTTCAAGTCTTGAAGGTGATCAGCCATGTTCTTACTCTTAATTGCTAGATCATCTACATAGTATTCTACTGTCTTTTGTAGATACTATTGGAGTATTACGTTCATAGCACGTTGATATATGGCACCAGCATTCTTTAGGCCAAACGGCATGACCGTATAGCAGTATACCCCAAGTGGCATTCTGAAGGACATATGCTTCTCATCATCAGGTACATCTTTATTTGATTATATCCTGAGAATCCATCCATGAATGTCATACGTTCGTACCCACAAGTGTTATCTATCATAACATCTGTGATGGGTAATGGAAATTCGTTCTTAGGGCAGGCTTCATTGAGATCCCTAAAATCAATACAAACCCAGATTTTTCTATTTTTTTTGGTTATAGGAACTATATTCGCTACCCAATCAGGGTGCTGTTTCTCGCGAATAAAGCCTGACTCGATCAACTTTTTGATTTCAATCTCAATAGTTTCCATGATCTCCGGACAGAGTCTTCGTTGTTGTTGCTTTACTGGCTTTGCATTTGGTTGGATGTTCAGTTTGTGAACCACGAAACTTGGGTCTAATCCTGGCATCTCATCATAACTTCAAGCGAAAATGTCGATATATTCGCGAATGAGGGATATCAATTCCTCCTTCTCTTCTGAGGATAGGTTATCACTTATAAATATGGGTTTAGGATTCATTTCGTCACCCATATTTATTTGGATTACTTTATCTTCGGTCGGAAGCTCACGCTGTTCAAATTGAATTTCCCACTTCGCGTTAAGATGCCTGGCCCAAGAGTCATCTTTTACTGACGAGGCTTCACCTAAGTCTTCACTTTCTTGGATCGCGGAGGCCATGTTCGTGGATACTTCACGGAAGATCATGCCGACACTGACATCTGAATCCCAGCAGGATGATTCTGACGAATGATCGAATTGTTTTTCTTCAGTTTTCTTATCTAAGGACTTTCGGGAGTGGTAATATATCCCAACCCCCTACCAGTCTTCTGATAATAATCTGGCATTTTTCCTTTTGGGACAAAGGGTCGGAGAATTATTCTCCTTCCTTTTTCGAAATTCAACCCCCTACCTTTGGCTAGGTTGTATCGCATTTTCTTTATTAATTTATGAGAATTCTCATCATAATGGAAGAACTCGGGGTTTTTCTGTTCTTCTTCAGAATCTAAGCATTTCTTTTTCCTTTTATTACTCGCTTTTCCGAATGTTATAGATTTCTGAGTTTCATCCTTGGAAGGAATCTCAGAAATGGCCTTGTCGGCGCTTTCATCGTTATCACTCGGTTCGTGAAAGGACGATCGGATAGGTGCTTGGAAAGAAGATAGAGAGCATATTTTATCTAAACAATCGTTGACCGCATCAATACTAGTACTTGAGGGTTCAGAATCAACACAAGAAGAATAAGCAAACTCTAAACTTTCATTTATTACCCATTCACCATCAGAGTGAACAGTGTTATTTACATCAAGGCCTTCAAGGCTTATCACAATGGGCTCACCGTCCCAAATTACATCCTCAGATTTTGAATCTTCGGATCCTGATTCTGTATCGGCTTCATCACCACTATCAGAGATATCTGGAGCAGGTCGTTCTAAAGCATCGAATGCATCTTGATATAGTAACGCGTCGGTAAAGTAGTTTTCGACTCCTTTAAAGGGTTGCTTTTCTGCGACCAAAGTCTTCACGTTCTCGTCTTTATCTACATATTTCATGCACTGATGTAGCGTAGATGGCACAATGAGATTATTATGGATCCAGGGTCTCCCCAGCAGTAGATTGTAAGACGTGTCAGTATCTATCACATAGCACGTGACTTCCGTCTTTAGATCTTCGATTTGGCACTTTAGCTTTATCTTGCCCAACGGCCTACTACCATTGGCATTGAATCCAAAGATAGTAGTATTGGTTGCCCCTAATCTATTTGTTGGGACTCCAAAATATCGTAGCATCCTCCATGGCATGATATTCAAGGCTGAGCTTGGATCAACCTGAATGTGATCGATCTCTGATGACCCTATGTATCCTTTATAATACAAAGGGATGCAAGGGATGATTTTACCAGAGGTCTGATGACATGCTGCGCAAGAAGATTCTTCTTTCTCAACCATTTCTGGTAGATCAGAAATACCTCTGAATTTTGCAGAGCTTCTCTCAAAGCTTCTCTAGTTGACTTAGAGAGTTTCAGGAGCTCATACAAGGTGATTCTTGAGGGAATGTTGGCTAACTATGCTAAGATATCGAATTGGAATAACTTTTATAGATCTTCCGTAGGCTCTTTCCCTTTTTTCTTCAGAGCTTTGTCAAATTTAAGCTCTTTTTGTTTGTTCTTCTCTGGAAGTGGCTGGAATTCTGTGGCCTTCCCATAATTCTTCAAGTAGTCATTCCCTGAATGGGTTCCAGAGCGAGGTTGGTCCGCGTTAGCCACCAGAGAGTCTCTGATCTCTTCTTCTGAATCTGTCAGAGTAGGAATGTCCTTGTCATCTTCAAGAATTATAGATACAACATTGGAAGTAAGAATCTTCCCTTTTATCTTCCTTCTGGATGAATTAGAAGTCCATTGTTCATCATTAAGAAGGTCGGATGTACCCACATTATCTCCCCTCTATCGATTTCGAAGGAGGATAATCCTTTCTTCTGCTGCTGATGCAGATCGTAGTTTACGATCTACATCGTGCCTTTGAGAATGGGTTGCACTCCATCTTGAATTATTGACTATATCCAGTCAGGTGCTTTGCCGAACTTGAAAGTCACCATGTCCGCGGTTACTTTTTTCTGGTGTTCTTGAAGCTTAATGACCTTGGCGTCCACTAAAGCTTAAATTTTATCCTTGAGAATATAAAATTCTGAGTAAGGTGGTTAATAATCCTGTGGTAGACACAATAGTTAGGATTATTAACTCTTCCTGCTTCTTCATGGCATTTGGACTCTGGTAGTTTCAGCATCTTCTTTGTCATGAGGAGATTGAAGATGGTTTTCGCATGCTCGTCTTTGAAAGAATACTGCTTTTGAGGCACACGCGACTGAGGAGAAAGTTTTGAAGAAGACTTTGTGGGCTGCGGAGTATCAGCCACCATTGTTTCCTTCCCCTTTTACCCTCTGAATCAAGACCTATGGTTGTTATCGTTATTTCGCCTCTGTTTCTCCTCACCTCCTTCTTCTTCAAGCCTTTGCGCTATTTCTTCAGCCTCTTCAGCTTGTAGAGCGAGATCCTTCCAGGTCGAAGATTTCATGGCTCCCATCCTATGTGGACATCTGAGAGAATCCTTCCTGAATCTTTCCTGAATAGTCGAGAGATTACGTTGACAGGTATCCACCAAGGTCTTTTCTGGCATCCCATGTGGACATCTGAGAGAATCCTTCCTGAATCTTTTAATAAAGTTCCGAGCTGACTCCTCCTTTTTCTGCTTTGTGGGCAGAAGCACCGGTATCGATACCTTCATATCGTCTTCATAGAACCTTGTCAGGAAGGCTTTCTCCATGTCATTCCATGAATTGATGGTTCCTGGCTCTAGCCTTCGAAACCATTCAAATTCTAGTCCTGTCAAGGTACTAGCAAATACTTGCATAATGATGGGGTCATTTCTAGCTAAATGCCCAATTTGCGACTTAAAATAGTAAAGGTGCTGATTTGGTGACCCTTTACCATCGAATGATTTGAGCTTCAATAGTTTGTAGCTCTCTGGGAATGGCATGCTCTCCCATTCTACCGGATATGGCCTTACAATGCCTAACTCTTGCAAATCACTTTTATGCATGAGAGCGCTTAATTGATTTTGGAAACTCTCCATCTAGATTATATTCACATTCCCTTCTTGATTTTGGGTTCTTCCTTGATGATGAGAATATGTGGAGCGATTGTCGTCATCTTCATGATGATCTTCTTCTTCTCCATTCGTGTGGGAAACGTGACCTTCTTCTTCTGCATTCTTCCCTTTGTCAGTTCTTGGGTCATAAGGTGGCATCTCTGAAGATGCATTCTTCAATCTTATCTTTTCCAGTTTCAGCAAAATACAGCATGTCTTTGATCTCGCTAATGGCATTTTGCCGTTGTTGGATGTTCTTATCTTGTTCATCCATCCTCTGCATAAATTCCTCTAGGGTACTGTTATGGGCCATGTACACAGAGACGGAGTCTTCTAGGAATGAATCGGACGTTTGCGACTCAGCCATAACTGATTTTGTTGTGTCTTCCTCGTCGGAGGAGACTCCGGCCATTTGTCTGTAGTTCATTGGGATTGCCACCCTGCATTTGAGTCGAGTGTTTTGAAAAACACCTCGCTCTTCACTGAACATGCTCTTCAAGCCTGAAGAGTGTTCGGAGTCGAAAACATATTTTTCAGAGACCTTCTTCGTCTTCTTTTTCTTCTTCTTTTCCCCGAACTTATCATATTAGATGATACTTCGGGATATTCGGGCTCATAGGATTTGAGCCTATTGCGTCGTCTTCTTTTTGATGGTTGAGATGAGGATGTTGCTAGTCGATGAAAAACCGATTGCCTGGTAAGCGCATGGGTTGAACAATGACAGTGTGATAGTACTGCATTGATCAGTCGTTCGCAATGGCAATGAAATGCATGGGATTCTTCTCTCTTTCTGTTTAAAAGTTTCCGAAGATCTCTTACATTGGAACTCTTGGTGACGGTGTCATCTCCGAAAGATAGCCTTGTGACAGGAGTTCCTGTTTCTTCGAAAGCCCTCGAAGCAAGTTTCACCCTAACTAGAATAGTGGGTGGGATAATTTTAGCCTTTGAAATAGGCTCTTTGTCGGATGCACGCTATTCGCAAGTCAAGCGAATCTGAGGTTCGTGTGCGCTTTTCGTTACGCGATCATGCTTTCCCCCCGTAGTTTGAGGGATGCGAATGTAGATTCCACGTTTGTAATCATAAATAAATTTGGTGGGTTTATTCCATTTCCTGTAGGAAATGCGAGTAAACCCTTCCGCATCTTGATTCTCCATAGTATCGTATTTTGGCCTCCATACTTGTACAGTAGGCCTTCGCGATGGTGGGTTGGCGGTTTTTTGTTGCTGCATGGTCCTGCAAAGAGCACAAGTTTTGCTTCTTCTTAAGTTCCTTCTCATTGTACGAGTGATAGGAGTCTCCTTCCCTGCGTCATCTTCCTGAGGAGTAGATAATGATCGTTTCCCCTTATTATTGTAGGGATCCTGATTCATTTTGCTAAGGAGATCAGGAATCTTAGCCAGAACTGGCTCAGAGCCTGATGTTGGTGAAGGGGAGGATCTCAGACTAGCTTGGTCTGCTAAATCTTTTGCTTGAGTTGCCGTCTTTGAAGCCTCCTTGAAGGTCGAACCTTTGAGACCTTACGGCATCCCTGTAAGGAAGTAGGGCTCTTGGAGCCGGAAGAAAAGAATTCTTCATACTTCTCCTGGTCAATCTCAATAGTGAGCAAATTAACCAAGCTGCCAATTGGAATGTTGTCCGATTGAGCTACTACCAGATCACTGGAGGTGATGGCAGTCCTCAGCGGAGTCGCCAATTTTCTGTTCACCATAAAAATTGTAAATGATTCTCTATTGAGTTATTTCAGTAAAGGATTACAATTTCAACGGTTTCCTATTTACAGAAGATGAGAAACAATCAAATTCCTCTTTGTTTAAGGTTGGATTTTGAGGTAGCTGTGGAGGACGATTTTGCTCTCCGTTGACACTCCGCACAAACTCTTTCAATTGGTAAAAAGGCTCTGAATTTCTGATCACAAAGTATAGTTTTAGAAAAAGATGATTGATCCCTTCTTTTTCTGTTTTCCCGCTCTTTATAGGGGTTTCAAGGCAGCGTTCTCGTCTCATTCGCCCAACGGTTAGCTCTATTACTCGAGTGCTGCCGTCATATTCGTTTGGCAGTTATCTCCACGATCTAAATAGTGCCGTCATACTCATTCGGCAGTTGACTCCATGACCCGAGGTGGCAACTTTCCTTATTTGAGTCGGACGACTTTATATTAAACCCCTCCTCGGAAGCTATGGATAGCATCGTGAATCTCAAACTTTAGATTCGCGATCTGCTCTGTCGTAACTGGGTCGCGAACCTCGGACTTTAGACTCGCGGCTCTCATGAGTCATAGACCTCAAATCCTAAATTCGCGGATCTGCCTTGTTTTGACAGATGACTCCAGAAATTTTCACCGACAGTGGTAAGCGCCTTCTTGAGCTGCTCAAATGCTCTAAGACAATCGAATGTAAATTTGAATAGCATATCTTTGGCCATTAGATATATCAAAGGCCTAACAATTTTGCTAAAGTCTTTGATGAATCGTTTATAGAATCCAGTATGGCTAAGAAAAGATCATATATCTTTCACTGGTCGCGGAGGTAGAAAATTCATAATTAGGTCCATCTTGGTTTTGTCAACCTCAATACCATTCTTCGAGATGACATGTCCTAACACTATGTCATTTTTGACCATGAAATAACATTTCTCCCAAATGAGTATCAAGTATTTCTTTTGACAGCACATGAGAACTAACTCTAAGTGATGTAGACACTCTTGAAATGAATCTCCAAAGATGGAGAAGTTATCCATAAAAATTTTGAGAAATCGTTCAACCATGTCAGAGAAAATACTCACTATACACCTTTAAAATGTGGCAGGCGGATTGTATAACCCAAAAGGCATGCGTCTATATGCAAAGGTGCCAAATAGACATGTGAACATGGTCTTTTCCTGATCCTCCGGAGCGATGAACATTTGGTTGTAGCCAGAGTATCCATCTAAGAAGCAATAAAACTCATGTCCGGCCAACTGTTCCAACATCTGATCAATAAAAGGCAAGAGAAAGCATTCAATTTTCTATAATCAATACAAACTCTCCATCCCGTCTGCATACACATTGGGCATTTACGTCATTCTTGACTATAGTGATTCTAGACTTTTTAGGCACTACTTGAATCAGGCTCACCCATGTACTATCAGAGATAGAGTAGATGATCCCATTATTGAGGTACTTAAGAATATCCTTCCTCACAGATTCTTTTATTACTGAATTCAACCTACACGGAAGATCTCTTGTAGGTCATACATTATCCAGTAAATGAATTCTATGTTGCAGTATAGATAGACTATTCCCCTTGATATCGGCCATACTCTAGTCTATGGCTTCCCTATGCACTTTCAATACTGAGAGGAGTGCTTCTTTCTGAGACTCAGTCAAATCTGCAAAGATAATTATTAGTAGTGTGTCGCGTTCACCAAAGAAAGCATATTTGAGATGACTCGGAAGGGTTTTCATCTCAAGCTCAAATGGACACTCAATAGATGATCGTAATTGAACTTGTGGTTTAGTCGTCAATAGCTAGGGTGGAAGTTCCCATCATTTGGAAGACACATAATTAGATGACTCATCTAGCGTATCCGAGAATAAACTCCCATTAACTAAACTATCTAGCTCATCAAAGAATTCCTTGTCTTGGTGCTCATTGGATAATCCTTGGATCATATTCACATCTAGGAGCTCATCATGTGTATCAATTGGTCGCCCGAGATTGAATCTGTTCAAGTCAAGTATCGTGTTTCCAAAGTAAAGTCTCATCGACTCACTCTAGCAATTAATAATAGTATTAAAAGTGCTCAGGAATGGTCGTCCCAGAATAACTGGGATATGATGCTATGGATCCAACGTAGGTTGAGTCTCAAGAAATATGAAATCAACCGAAAAAATAAATTCCTCTATCTTAATCAAAACGTCTTCAATCTCTCTCATAGGCTTATTCACAGACCTATCAACTAGCTGTAATGTAATTCTTATAAGTCTCAACTCTCGTAATCCTAAGTGCTGGTACACTGAATATGATAGCAAGTTGATACCCACTCCTAAATCCAGTAAGACCGTTTCAAGCACTGTACTACATGTTCACCATAAAGTTTGTAAAATGATTTTTTTATTGAATATTTCAATAAGAGATTACAACATCAACGATTTCCTGTTTACAGAAGATGATGAAAATTTAATTCCCTCTTTGTTTAAGGTTGGGTTCTAGGGTAGTTATGAAGGACAATCTTGATCTCCGTTGACACTCCGCATGAATTCTTTAGTTGGCAAAGGTTTTGAATTCCTGACAGCAATAGCAAGGGAACTCTCCATTTCCACTTTGATCTCCCCTTTTTTTATATAGGGATTCCGAGATAATAGTGTCGATATATTCGTTCAGCGGTTAGCCCCACGATTTGAGTAGTGCTGACATATTCGTTCAGCAGTTAGCTCCCACGATCGGAGTAGTAACTTCCTTCTTTCTGGTTTGGTGAATTTATATTAAATCTCCCAGAAGTTGTAACTGACTTCGCGAATCTCAAACTTTAGATTTGCAGTTCTCCCTGTTATAACTGGGTGACGAATCTTGAGCCTCAGGTTAGCAAATCTTTTCTAACATAGAATTGGGATGCGAATCTCACACTTTAAACCCGTGATTCTTCAAATGTAGTTGAAATGTGAATTTCAGATTTTGGGTTCGTAATTCAACTAGAACGCAGATCCCGAGCTTTGGACTTGGGACTCCTTCTGATTAAACGTCCATACTTTGGTCGCTTTGAAAAGCAAAACACAACTGTATAAGTGCCGCGTTATACTCTTTTCTTTGCTTCAGAGATGCGGATCTTCTTCTTTATGGCAGGTGACCTTACTACCAGGAAGTTTCGTCAACAAAACCCTCCAAAGTTTTCAAAACCCCATGGTCCTGGAGGCGTTTTGAAATACTTTGAATAATTTGGCAAAAACATCTTCTCCGTAGACTTCATCTTTTGGTAAGAAGTAGGATTCTGTATTAGGATCTCGAACTTCATTTTCGAAGAAAACATGACTCTGTATTAGAATCGTGAGCACGACTCTATATTAGGATCGTGAACTTCCTTTTTTGAAGAGAGCATGACTCTGTATTAGGATCGCGAACTTCCTTTTTCGAAGAGAGCGCGACTCTGTATTTTTGAATCGCGGGTCCTTTTTTTTGAATAGATCACGACTCTGTATTAGAATTGCGAACTCTTTTTTTCGAAAAGACATGACTCTGTATCAGGGTCGTGAACTCCATTTTTGAAGAAAACACGACTCTGTATTAGGGTCGCGAACTCCATTTTTGAAGAAAACACGACTCTGTATTAGGGTCGCGAACTCCATTTTCGAAGAAAATACTACTCTGTATTAGGGTCGCGAACTCCATTTTCAAAAAAAACACGACTCTGTATTAGGGTCGCAAACTCCATTTTCGAAGAGAGTGCGACTCTGTATTTTTGAATCGCGGGTTCCCCTTCTGGAGAGAGAATATGACTCTGTATTAGAAACACGAATTTTCTTTTTGCGGAAAATCCGGAGAGTTACCACTTTTAATGGCGTAGAGATTGAGACGTTCTCTGAGCCGCATTAAATGAAAAGATACGCATGAGATTTGGGCCAAAGTTCACGTTTATCCGAAGATCTCGTCCGACAAATCATCTGTTATAAAATCTCAACTTCATGAGATAGGGTTGTTCTAACTTTTCTCTGAGAAATTTGAACTCTAGGTTCCTCATCAAAGTTTTCAAGGCTCTTCATCTTCTGCGCTCTCCAGCCTTCAATTTTTCACAAAAGATTCTTAGTTTTTAGTCTGCAAAAGATGACAAAAAAAGCTTCTTCTCCTGATACTTCTGCTAGTGGTTATCGGGACCTCCAAACAATTTCCAACTCTATCATGGTTCGACAGAAACCCTTAATTGTAATTTTCTTACCACACATTAGAAAACGGTTCTTTCTTAACTTAGTTTTAATCCAAAAAATTTTCTTGCAGTTGATTATGCTTTAAACTCTTGGCCAAAGGACTATTACTTTGGTTATTTAGGCGGCTATAATGGGAAGAAAGAGTTCAGATTCGACCAAGTTCTTCTAGGTTGTGCAACATCTAGTGGACGGGAAAGGAAAAGTAAAGTTCTGAATCCTACTCGCCCTATATTGCGAGAGCTGATAACGACTGCTCCATTTGAGGAAAATGATAGGACTTTGTTGAACAAGCCTGCTTTCTTGTTTGGTGATCATTTCTCAATACCTGAGGATGGTTTGGATGATGGGGATTACAAATGACTTCATCAGATTGACGGTCGCAACCTGTTTCTTCCCAATATGGAGAGCTCTTGCCCGTTTCTGTTCCTCCAATCTCTTTCCATTCCCAGACAAATGGACTGGCATTAAAATAGGCCGCAGGATGGCGTCTTGCTGGGTGCGTTCAATGCACAATGTGCCTTTCCCCCATTCCACTGGAAAACACTTCTGTGGATTGTTTCCAGAGTCCTTTAAACAAGACATTTCCTTGGGTAAAACACCCATAGTTTCTCAGACCTTCCTGCACCGATTTGTTGACATGCAAGGGGAATTTTCAGTTCAGGACTTTCGTCCTACTGGATGAGTTCATTGCTCTTTCAAAGAAGAGTGGGTGATTTTGAGTAATTTCTTTCTGAAGACTTTTACATATCAGCTCCAGCATGCGACCTTTACCATGCCATTAGGGCGGTTCAGCATGGCATCCCTGCCAGCCAATTCCACTTCTTTTCTTTGTTGGAACTATACAATCCTGACACTTGTACAATTTTCACTCTTCGCAGTGAACTGGGATTTGCTCTGCACGAGATGTATGAGATCTCAGGACTACCTATGGGGGACATTCCATATGAAGAGTATGTCCCTACAGGAGAAGAACTTCATTTGTTGAAAACTCAGGACCCCATGGTCTATGACACTTACTGGAAATTGATTTATCGTTATCATATCTGTGCTCATATGTCTGGCACTCGTAATGTAAAGCAGAAGAAGTGGCTGCAATATTTTCTTCCCAAATTCTCAAAGAATAGTTTCAATTTTACACGTCTCGCTCCGGTTTCTGAAAAGGAGATTAAGAGGAGAATTGCAAGTTTCAGGACAGACGCCTATATCGCTGAATCTGATGAGGACGTTTTCAAGGCCAGGACGTCTTTTGAAAGTTTCCACTACCAAGCTCTTCAACCTTTATCTAATCCAGCCTTTCTGGTAGGTTATTTTATGCTTTGGTTGAAGATATGCATGATTCTATCATAGAATACTATACACATTAGGGCAGTGTATCCGGCTGTCTTGCTCGCATTCGGCCGATGACTCAGTTTACTACCCGCGATGGTGTGTGAAATTCAAAGCGGGCTGAGAAAATTGGTTGACAAATTCTGCAATGTCAAGAATGAGCAAAACGACAAAGAAGAATTGGTCACCAAGACTCCTAATCCGCGTGTAGAACTTCCCTACACTTATCTGATGGCTTGGCTAGTTTTACACTGCCCTTCTTTAATGAGCCCAGCCGATTCGCAGATTGACTTGAGCACCCCCAAGGTACAACACTACGAGAGGTCGCAGTAGAAATGGGGCTATATGGTTTCAATTCGCAGGACACTTCGTTTTTACGCAGATTACGAATTGTTCAAATGTTTCCCATACTTCCCAAATGCTGGATATGGAGAGGAATTCGTGGATGCCGCAGGCGTTGACAAATTCACAACTTTGTTCCCTAGGTGTTTCTGGTTGTTAATAAACATTCGCCCAGGGCATTTGGTTCTTAGCTTAGGGAATCATTGTTACATAGAGCCCCACTACCCAAGTCGCCTTACTCGACAGTTCGGGTATGATCAACTATATGTCGGTAATCCAAACAAAGAAATAAGTTTTGTTGGAAATTTGTTTGAAGGAGCTCGAGTTTGGTTCCATTTCATTGTTGGTGGTACACAGGCTAGATTCGATCTTTCGATTAAGACCCCAGACTCGTATATGAGTTTCAGCTTCTGCAAGTGGTACATGGCTGCTAACTCCATGCCTCAGAACTTCAATGTAAACCTCACTTGTCTAAAGGAGATTAGAGTATGGTATAGAAAGAAAGTGGCTGGGATGGAGGACTTTGGAGCAGAATGTTATTCTGAGGAATTGGAGTTGATGATACAACAGAGAGAAGAGGACAATAATGCCATGGTTCCATCAACCGAACCTGCCTCTCTTGATATTTCTCCACTTCCGACATCGAAAGAGACCTCTCCTCAGCCAAAATCTCCTCCCATGAAGATTTTGCACAAGCGGAAAAGACTGAGGCGTCTCAGTGACTTGCCTATCATCCCGTAGGACCTGTCGTCTAAAGCCGATGCGGCAAAACCTAGCTCGGCTTTTGAGACTATTGAAGAAGATCTGGAGGAAGATGAAGATGATTCAGCTTTGATTTCTCGTTCTTCTAAGAAACGTAGAAGTCAGGGACCTATTTTCCCTAGTGATCTTGCTATAGTAGTTGATCCCTCTTCTACTACCCTTTCTGTACAAAAGGATTATGCGATCCTTACTCATCCAACATCTCAAACTGCTGTTGATGATGAAGTGCAAATAATTGGGGAAGTCCGTGCATCGGATTCTTCTTTGAAGACAATACCTCCCTCAGGAGATCCTGATGATTGGGGCAATGATGATGATGATGACGTTGACAGCGATGATGTTCGTTCGTCAACTCCTCTATCTGATCATGGTAAGTACGTTTTCTTGATGGAAGAAGAAATAGCTGAAGTATATGGGCCTGGAGAATCTAGTGCTCAACCTCAAGGTTTACTCTCGGACTTTATTTATGTCAAGGTCTTTATCATATATATATATATATATATATATATATATATATATATATATATATATATATATATAATATATATATATATATATATATATATATATATATATATATATATATATATATAAACTGCATCTTTTCTATTATTATTCTCTTTTTTAGCAATTCCTCCCTCGACTCCAGCTTCAGAGCATATGGATGCAGAGAATGCTAAGTCGGATAATACTATCGCGGAAGTTACTTCTGATAAAGCCCATGGGGTAACTGAGGTCACTGCTTCTGCTGCTGACACTCTGGAAGTAGCGGCTCCTTCGGTAGAGACCACCCTACCTATTGTCCTGACTATAACTGTTATAACTGCTACTTCTGTTGAGGACGCTGCAGCTGATGTCCCTGTTGGAACTACTAGGAGCTCTGCTCTTTCTGATACTAGTACTACTGTTTCCTTACAGCAAAGTAAAGTTCAGACTACACTCACTCTAACTGTTGCTGATTCTTCTCACATGGAGATTGATGCTTTTGAAACTATCTTGCTGAGAGATACAGTGGAAACCTTCCTTCACTTCTGGATCGCTGCATTGATAATATCTTGAAAGGGGTTTCTTTCTCTTTTATTGCCAATGTTCTTAATATTTACCTGACTGGTATAATTAGTATTGGTAGAGAGGAAAAAGCCGCTCCTTACAGACTTATGATAACTAAACTTCAGAATCATGTTGAATCCTTGTCAAGATTACGTAGTACGGATAAATCTGAAATAGTTAAAACTACTTTTCAGAAACTGATGGAGCAACAATTTAAGTTCCAGGAGGAAATTAAAGAAAAAACTGATGCTTGTAAAGCTTGTTTTGAAAAGAGCCAATTGAACAGTCAGTCTCTAGTTCTTCAAGTAGAAAATGATGCTTTAATTGTTAAGGATCATGATCAAGCCATTGTCAGAACTCAGGAATTCATCGCTAAAGCCCAAGCTTTCCTAGCTAAAATCACCAAGGAGCGCGAGGAATTAATGAAGAACCTCATGAGTTTGTCTAAACAGCGCGATAATGCAGCTAAAGATCTTCAGGCTATCCAAGCCGAATTAGAAGCACTAGAGGCTGCTTCAGCAAGAAGTACAATTGCCAGTGAAGAAGAATTACGCCGACAAGCCACTGTCCAACCTTATGAGATTATCTAGCATGAGATTAGTGATGTTGAGGAAAATATAAGGGCTCTTCTGAATCACTGAACTTGTAATGAAATTTTTTCTTTTCCAAGGAACTCCTATAATCTGATGATAAGTATCATATATTGTATTTTTTCATCCATATTTTATCTATTTTTGTATATAAATAAATGCTACTAGGGTATTTTTAGTTTGTTTTTCAAGTAATCCAATTCGTACAAGGAAATGGTATAAAATCAGATCCGGATTAAGAAACAAAACCTATAAAAGAGTTCAAAGAGTGCAAAACTACAAAATTAAGATACTTCAGAGAGTCAAAGTCAAATACAGTCAGGAGAATCAAGATTAAAAGAGAAGAGACTCGTGCAGAAGAAAAATCAAAATTTTTCTCCATATTATTGCCGCTAAATAGCGTCATTTTGCTGCCATTTGCCGGCACAAAAGTGGGCCCGCATGCTGAATTTTCTTCGAGGGCTTCAATGTAATTTTATAGTGTTTCAGTTGTATTATAATTAGGGTTTGATTTCTGAAGCCTATATATTGGTTGTATCCTTATATTCTAGGATTTTTTATGCAGTAGTTAATATAGAATTAGGATATAGTTTGTACTCATTTTGAATTTAATAAAAGTAGGATTTTGCTGAAGGGGTGACGGCCACAATACCAGACTCCAGAGGTATTTCTTATTGTTCTTCAATTGTTCTTAGGTAATTTTCTTTTAATTGCTTTCTAGTTTAGATTTATTTGCTTTCTAAATTAGATTTAATTGCTTTCTAAGAATAAAAAATTAATTTTGCTTGTTAGAAATATGAATAGCTAATTTCGCTTAGCTCTAGGATGTAGATGAAGTTAGGATTCACCATATAATTACTCTCTAGAATTTTCTTCTTGAATAAAATAAATAAAGATATAATTTTTATATGAAAAGATTGAAATACAAGAACTTGAAAATTAATACTTTGATAGGTTATACTTGAATTAAGTTTCTTGATAGCCTATACTTAGTTAGGATTTGGAGTTGTTGATTTTTATCTAATTCAAAGAATTATCTAATGATTTAGTTTATTTTTATAAAAAGTGGTATCTTTGATGAGTTATACTTGCACACCACTTGATAGCCCATACTTAGGGCACTTTAAATAAAGATTAAACTAAAAGATTAAATTTTTATGATAGAAGAAGATAATAGAAGTAAATATATGGTTGGAAACTAGTGGATTCTAGATCCTAGACTAATTAGAATAACTCTCAAATCCGACTTAGAATTCTTTATTAGTCTGTTAGACTATAGAATTAGTAAGAATTGCAAAATACCTTAGATCTCTGTGGGACGACATGTATAGCGCTACAACCGATACTGTACACTTATAGTAAATTGTCACATCATCTGAACATCTTGAAAGAATTCTTTTAATAGGACCTCTTAATCTCTGTATATCAGATACAACTTTGTGCTTTAAACATGCAACTTTGTACTTGTCTTCATAATTTTGTATAATACTTACAGTTTTATATCTGAAGTCCGCGAATTTACATCAAACTCGCGACTTAACATTTGCAAGTCCGCTACTTTACATCAGACTCGCGACTTAACATTTGAAAGTCCGCAACTTTGCATCAGACTTGCGAATTAACATTTGTAAGTCTGCGACATTGCATAACTATTCTGCTTTAGCAACTTCTCATAAAATCTGTAAGTTATGGAATGACTTTTACATTCATTTGACCTGGCCTCTTTTTGTGCAAATATCTAAGCGTTACATGCCTTCATTAATGATAGGATCTTAATCAAAGATCTTATTTCCTCTGGCACCGATATCTAAGCGTCCCATGCAACAATAATAAATTTTGTTGAGATTTGGGTTAAGAATCTCAACCGAAGATTTCGCCCATATGTTCTCCTAATAGAAGATTTTGATCACAGAATTCTCTATATAAGACGCTGGATTCTTTCCACAGAGAGTCATTCTGACTTGAGAAAAGTTTTTGCCTCTCTGTCTTTTTGAGACTCTTTCAGAGCTGATTTTCTCATGCAGAGTTGAGGTAATGGATCGAGGCTGGCATGTTACACCTCCAGGCAGCATTAACCTAAAGGGGTACTCCATTGGGAAGATCCTTATGACCGTAGTCATTTTCCTTAATTAAGCTAAATTTCTCTTGTTATGAACATAAAATCAAGTATTTTCTTTTATGTTTCCTAACAAGATTTTGAGTTTATTGCAGGAGATAACCGTAGTCATTCTCCTTAACAACGGCACAGTCTTGCTTGGCTCGTAATTGCTTCTAATATCTTTTTGGAAAGCCAAGCAGTCTATGTTGTTGTTCTATCTCCTGCCTAGCATCCTTCCAGATGGTTATGGGCGGCACTCTATTTCACCAATCCCTCACGTTGTACGTTGAGAAATATGCATTTGGTACACCCAGTTTTGCACTAATCAAGTCACTAGTGATATTGATCATGACTGAGCGAACCAACTTGAACGTCCTTAACCATTGACAGGAGGAGTCTACAGAAGCAAACTTTTCACCTTTAAGCCATCCTTTAGATATTTGACAAGAATTTTTAATGTTCTCTTGACTCAATGATTTGTACTCATTCTCATTGGTTGTATGATGCCAAGGAACTCTTTATAATTTTGATTTAATAATGAATAAAGAGATATATTTTTATCGTTCAACCAGAGCTAGCCATTAACTTGATGAATGATTTTGGTATTGATCATCAGAGGTAACTGTTAACTTGATGAATATTGAAGTCATTTTTTAATCGCCCGAAATTAAACCTTGTTGCGAATGAGAAAATATCTTGAATCAGGATAGAAGTAACTGTTAATTTTCCTAATCAAGTTAAAATTCACACTGTTTAGTGACTTACAGTATAACAGTTTTTGATTTGCCAGAGGTATTTTTAACTTGGTAAATTTGGAAGAAATAAAATTTTGATTCGCTAGAGGTATTTTTTTAACTTGGCAAATTTGGAAGAAAGGAAATTTTGATTTGCCGGAGATAATTTTTTTAACTTGGCAAATTTGGAGGAAAGGAAATTTTGATTCGCCAGAGGTATTTTTTAACTTGGCAAATTTGGAGGAAATAAAATTTTGAATCGCCAGAGGTATTTTTTGACTTGGCAAATGTGGAGGAAAGGAAATTTTGATTCGCGATTCGAAATCTTTAGTCCAGAATTGCGATTCTTTGTTAATGAACCCCCGGTCACAAATAAACTTTATTCATCATTTGCGTTGAACTGCCCAAGCTATATTACAGCTGGTGTTCCGCAAATTTTGCTAAGAATAATATTTCTTCAGAAACTTGCCGTTCATTGGCATCATGATTTTTTCACTACTCGGTTTTACCAATCGATATGCGCTATTAGAATAAACCGCGTCAATGATAAAAGGTCCTTCCATTTTGGCTGGAATTTTTCTCCAGATTTTCGATCAATTATGATCGGTCTCCTGACCGAAATGACTAATTCACCTTTTTTGAAAGTCCACTGCTTGACTTTTACTTTAAAAGTTCTGGAGATTCGCGCTTCGTATAATTCAATACTTTGTTGAGCTTTCAGTTGTTTATCATCCAGAGCTTCTAGCTCTTGAAGTCTTTGTTGATATTGTTCTTCTTGTGTCATTTTAGTTGCCAATGCAATTCGTAATGACGGAATTTGGATCTGTAGTGGTAAGACTGCTTCTGATCCATACACCAAAGAAAATTTTGTAGCATTAGTAGGAGCTCTAACAGTGATGCAATATGCCCAAAGGTATTCTCCAAGCTTTTCATCCCAGTCTCTTTGGTTAGACGAAACGAACTTCTTGAGGAGTTTCACAATGGTTTTGTTGAAAGTTTCTGCCAAACCATTGGCTGCGGGATAATATGGCGAAGAATCCACATTCTAAATTCTGTATTTATTACAAAATCTGAAAAATGACTGGCTCACGAACTGAGGTGCGTTGTCATGAATAATTTTCTTGGGCACTCCGAAGCAATATAGTACATGATGTTTAATGAATTTGATCACATCTGATGACTTTTCTTCGGTTAGAGAAACAACTTCAATCCACTTCGAGAAGTAATCTGTTATAACTAGAATGAATCAATGTCCTTTGATGGTGGAAAAATTGATCCAATAATGTCCATTCCCCATTATTCAAATGGCCATGATGTAGCCAACGGGTGAAAATATTCGGGAGCTTGATGTATAAAATCTGCATGTACTTGGCAGGCTCTACATTTCTTGGCGTAGACGACCACATCTGTCATCATCTTGGGCTAATAATAACCCATTCTTCGGAGTCTATCCCAAAGTTTTGGTCCTGGTTGATGTGCTCCGCAGATACCATCGTGAGCTTCTTCAAGTGCTTCCTGAGACAACGAAGTAAAATCCCATCATAGGATTTTCTGTATAATGTCTAGAGTTCAGCATTATAATAGAATCGAATAGCCTTCCTTTGAATTGCTCTGGCTTCTTTTGGATTTTTGGGTAATATCCCATAAAGAACATAATTTATGTAAGGGAATCGCTAATCTCTTGGTTCAAGATTTGACTCAAAAACGCACGCTTCACTTTCTCTTTGCTTCTTCAATTCAGCCTCAAGTTCATTCCTAGGACAGAACAATTCTTTACTTCCCACTGTAATTCGCTTCTTAGCATGTCGGGTAATGCTAAGGTAGCAGCTAAGGAAGCCAGTGAATCTTCGTAGCTGTTATGAGGGCGTTTTATATGACTGATATAGAAACCATCGAAGCTATTAGCTATTTTGATTATTGCTTGATAGTATGGCAGAAGGTCTTCATTCTTGACCTCGTATTCTCCTTTGACTTGATTTATAACAAGTTGAGAATCCCCATATGCTTCTAAATACTTAACCTCCAGTTGTTTAGCTATTTTCAAACCAATTATTAAGGCATTATATTCTACAACATTATTGGAACATGAGTCTATCAATGAATACGCTCGGGGGAAGATGTGGTTGTAAGGAGAAACAAAAACAACTCATACTCCTACTATCATCTTTCCTTTTGATCTCATTCTGGAAGCGCCATCGAAGAAAAGCTGCCATATGTCCTCTGTAACAACATTCACTTTAGCATCTTCTCGCGAAATGTCTTCCTTTAGGACTGAATTTCCTTCGCCTAATTCGTCAGGAATTTGTTCATACAACTTTGAAGATGCTGGAATTGGGTGTTCTGCTAGGAAATTAGCTATAGCCTATCCTTTAATTGATTTTTGCGGGACAAAATGCATATCATACTATGATAACAAAATAGCCCAATTGGACAGTCTTGAATTTAATGACCCCGGTTTAGTCATTAATATTCTTAAAGGATTAACTCTCAATATCACTTGAATAGTTTGTCCAACTAAATAGTGTCACATTTTCTAGATCGCTAACACTAAAACTAAACATTTCTTTTCCACTGGATTATATCGATGTTCAGTCTCGATCATCATTTTGCTGAGGTAATAAATAGCTTGTTCATGACTCAATTTATTCTTTTGTGCCAATAAAGCTCCTAAGGAATGATCCATAGCTCTCACAAATAACAGGAAAGGTACTCCTGAGACTGGAACTACGAGTACAGGCGGTTTAGTGAGATATTTCTTGATTTCTTCAAAACCCTTTTGGCATGTGTCATCCCAAACAAATGACACTCTTTTCTTCATTAATCTTGTGAAGGGCTGACGTCTACTAGATAAATTTGATATAAATCTGCGGATGTATGTCAATCTGCCTTATAGTCCTCTTAATTCTTTGAAGTTCTTAGGAGGAAACATATCTCAAATTGCCTTGATTTTGTCTGGGTCACGATGAATTCCTTCGGAAGTAACTACAAAACCGAGAAATTTTCCACTAGAAACTCCCAGAAAAGATTTAGTAGGGTTCATCTTAAACTGGTGTTTCCACATAAGACCAAACATTGTCCTCAAGTCGCGAAGATGATCCTCCTTGTTCTTGCTTTTAATTGTCAGGTCATCTACATAGCATTCTACTATTTTTCGTAGGTGTTCTTGAAATATTGCGTTTATAGCACGTTGATATGTGGCACCAGTATTCTTTAAACCAAATGACATGACCGTATAGCAGAACACTCCAAGTGGTGTTCTGAAGGATGTATGCTTTTCATCATCGGGGTACATCTTGATTTGATTATATCCTGAAAATCCATCCATAAATGACATGCGCTCATAACCACAAGTATTGTCTATCATGACTTCTATAATGGGTAATGGAAATTCATCTTTCGGGCATGCTTCATTTAAATCTCTGAAATCAATGCAGATCCGGATCTTTCCATTCTTCTTGGTCACATGAACTATATTTGCGACCCAATCAAGATGTTGTTCTTCGCGAATAAAACCCGATTCGATCAGTTTTTTAATTTCAATCTCAATTGCTTCCATAATTTCTGAACAGAATGTTCGTTGTTGCTGTTTTACCGGCTTCATATCTGATCGGATGTTTAGTTTATGAACTGCGACTTTTAGATCTAATCCTGGCATATATTCATAATTCCAAGCGAAGATATAAATCTATTCGTGAATGAGAGATATCAGCTCTTCTTTTTCTTCTGAAGATAAATTCTCGCTTATAAATATGGGTTTAGAATTCATTTCATCACCCAAATTTACTTGGATTACCTTATCTTCAGTTAGAGATTCCCGTTGTTCAAATTGAATTTTCCACTTCATATTAAGATGCTTGGCCCAAGAGTCATCCTTCATTGGCAGAGTTTCGCCGGTGTCTTCATTTTCTTAGATCGCAGAGACTATATTAATAGAAACTTCGCGGAAGGTTATGCCGACACTAACATCTGAATCCCAGCGAGATGACTCTGAAGAGTAATCTGTTGTCTTTCTACAGATTTTTCACCTGTCAGATCTTCAGAAGTGGTAACATATCCCAACTCTCTACCAGTCTTATGGTAATAGTCTGGCATTTTTCCTTTTAGAACGAAGGGTTAGAGGATTGCTTTCCTTCCTTTTCTGAAGTTCAACCCCCTGCCATCGGCTAGGTTGTAACCCATTTTCCTCATTAATTTATGAGAATTTTCAACATAATGGAAGAACTCGGGATTTTCCTGTTCTTCTTCAGAACCTAAATATTTTATTTTACCCTTATCATTGCTTTTCCAAATATTATAGGTTTCTGAATTTCATTCTTAGGAGGAATTTCAAAAATGGTTTTATTCGCATCTTCATCGTTATCACTTTGTTCATAAAAAGATGATCAGATGGGTATTTGAAAAGAAGCTAAAGAGTATATTTTATCCAAATGATCACTGACCACATCAGTACTAGTATTTGAGGGTTCAGAATCAACACCAAAAGAATAAGCAAACTTTACGTTTTCATTTATTATTCATTCACCGTCAGAGTGAACGGTGTCATTTACATCAAGACCTTTAAGGCTTATTACAATGGGCTCACTGTCCCAACTTACATCATCAAATTCTGAATTTTCGGATCCTGATTCCGTATCAGTTTCGTCACCGCTATCCACTGCATCGGGAGTAGGTTGATCTGAGGCATCAAGAGTATCTTGATATAGTAAGGCATCAGTAAAGTAGTTTTCAACTTCTTTAAATGGTTGTTTTTCTGCTACCAGAGTCTTCACGTTCCCCATTTTATCCACATATTTCATGCACTAATGTAGTGTAAATGGAATAATGAGATTATTATGGATCCAGGGTCTTCCGAGCAGAAAATTATAAGACGTGTCAGTATCTATCATATAGCATGTGACTTCCGTCTTTAAATTACTAATTTGGCATTTTAGCTTTATCTTGCCCAACGGTCTACTACCATTGGCGTTAAATCCAAAGATAGTAGTGTTCGTTGTTTCTAATATGCTCATTGGGACCCCGAGATACCGTAACATTCTTCGCGGTATTATACTCAAAGCAGATCCCGGATCAACTTGAATGTGGTCGATCTCTGATGACCCTATGTACCCTTTTATAATACAAAGGGTGATGATGTTTGTTGTTTTTGACTTGCATATCCTCTGGAAAGAAAATTATGCAAGGGATCCTCTCTTTTGAAATCTGATGACATATTGCACAGACTTCTCCTTCTTTTTTAATTGCTTTTGAAACTTGCGTCAGAAACACTTCAGAGTCTTGCAGTTGGTTTAGAGAGTTTTTGGAGCTCGTACAAGGTTATCCTCGCAGGGATATTGGCCAACTGTGCCAATATATAAAATTGGAACGACTTCTTAGAACCTTCTGTAACCTTTTTACCTTTGCTTTTGAGAGTTTTGTCAAATTTAAATTCTTTTTACTTGTTCTTCTCTAGAGGTGGTTGAGGTTCTGCTACATGCTCGTAATTCTTCAAGTAGTCTCTCCCTGAACGGGTTCTAGAGATAGGTTGATCCGTGTTAACTGCTAGAGAATCTCCAACCTCCTCTTCCGAGTCTGTCAGAGTAGGAATATTCATATCCTCTTCTGGGATTACAGTAACAACATTAGAAGTAAGAACCTTTCCTTTTCGCTTCTCCTTGGATGATCTTGAAGTCCATTGCTTATCGTCGAGAAGATCTAGGTGCACCCATATTATTTTCCCTTTATCAGTTTCGAAAGGACATAATCCTTTCTTTTGCTACTAATACAGATCATAATTTATAATCTTTATCATGCCTTCGGGAATAGGTTGCACTCCATCTTGTACTGTTGACTCTATCCAATCTGGCACTTTGCCAAATATGAAAGTCACCATATTCGCAGTCAGCTTCTTCTGGTGCTCTTGAAGCTTAATGACTTTAGCGTCCACTAAAGCCTGAATCTTATCTTTGAGGATATAACAATTCTGCGTAGGATGATTAATGATTATATAATACACGCAGTAATTAGGATCATTAATCTTTTCTGTTTCTTCGGGACACTTAGATTCTTTTAGCTTCAGCATACCCTTTGTCATGAGCAATTTGAAGATGGTCTTGGTATGCTCATATTTAAAAGCATACTGCTTTTGAGGAAACCGCGATTGAGGAGTAGTTTTTGGAGGAGGCTTTGTTGACTGCGGAGTATCAGTCACCATTGTTTCTTTCTCTTTATATCCCTTGTATCGAGACCTATAACTGTTAATTTGTCTTTGTTTTTCTCCTCCTTTTTCTTCCTCTTCGAGTCTTTGTGCTATCTCTTCAGCTTCTTCAGCTTGTAACGCGAGATCTTTCTAGGTTGAGGACTTTACGGCTCCTATTCTGGCAAAACCTTAGTTGAGAGATTATGTCGACAGGTTTCTACCAGGGTCTTCTTTTGCATTTCGTGCAGACATCTGAGAGAATCATTTCTGAATCTTTTTTTATAGTCCCGAGCTGACTTTCCTTTTTTCTGCTTGGTAGCTAAAAGTGTTAGCATTGAAACCTCCATATTATCCTCAAAAAACCTTGTCAAAAAGGCTTTCTCTATGTCATTCCACGAGTTGATAGTTTCTGGTTCTAATATCCAGAGCCATTCAAATGCTAGCCATGTTAAGGTGCTAACAAATACTCGTGTAATAATTGGGTCATTTCCAGTCAAATGCCCAATCTGAGACTTAAAGTAGTAAAGGTGTTGGTTAGGTGACCCTTTACCATCAAATGACTTGAGCTTCAATAGTTTGTAATTTTCTGGGAATGGCACACCTTCCCATTCCACCGGATATGGCCATACAACGCCCAATTCCTGCAAATCATTCTTGTGCATGACAGTATTCAATTGATTTTGAAAGCTCTCCATCCACATGGTATTTGCATTTCCTTGTTGATTTTGGGTTCTTTCTTGATGATGAGAATGAGTAGAGCGATTATCCTCATCTTCATGATGACCCTCATTATCTTCATCCTCATTAGTATGGGGAATGTGACCTTCACCTTCTGCATTCTTCCCTTTGTCAGTCTTTGGGTTATAAGGTGGAGGCTCTGAAGAAGGCCCTCCTGTATTCTTCATTCTTGCCTTTTCCAATTCTAGCAAAATATGTAGCATGTCTTTGATCTCGCTGATGGTATTTTGCTATTGTTGAATGCTTATATCTTGTTCATCCATCATCTGCATGAATTCCTCCGGAGTACTGTTCTGTGCCGTGTACGCGAAGGTGGATTCTTCAAGGAATGAATCAGACATCTGCGATTCGGCCATGATTGATTGGGCTGTGTCTTCTTCGTCGGAAGAGACTCCGGCTATCTGTCTGTAGTCCATTGGGATTCAAGTGTTTTGAAAAACATCTCGTTCATCATGGAACACACTCTTCGGGTCTAAAGAGTGTTCAGAATTAGAAGTTTCCTTCTTAGAAGTTTTCTTCGTCTTCTTTTCCTTCTTTCTCTCTCCGAAATTTATCATATTAGATGATATTTCAGGATACTCAGGTTCGGAGAACTCTTGCTTGTTACGTCTTCTTCTCTTTGAAGGTTGAGACGAAGATAGTCGATTAAAAACCAATTGTTTAGCAGGAGCAGCAGCTGTGCAGTGACAGTGTGATAGCACTACATTGATCAGTTGTTCGCAATGACACTGAGATGCTTTGGATTCTTCTCTCTTTTTATTAAGAAGTTCCCTATGATCTTTTGTATTAGAACCCTCTTGATCGATGGTGGTGGCATCAACTCCAAGAGATATTTTAGGAGTCTCTATCCCCTTGAAGATCTCTTGAGCAAACTTCACCTTAACTGGAACAAAAGGGACTTCTGCCTTGGAAGTAGATTTTTCTTTAGAAACACGCTTCTTTAGATTGCGTTTTCCAGTTGTTTCACGAATTTGATATTCACGTCCACTTTTAAGAACGTGATCATAGAAATCACGTTTTTCTCTTGGGGCATGAAGATGGGATTCTCTTCTAGTAATAGTAATGCGAATGTAGACTCCACGTTTATAATCATAAATAAATCTGGTGGGTGTATGTTGTTTCCTATAAGAAATGCTTGTAAACTCTTTTGCATCTTAATTCTTCTTTCTTTTTGGAACCACACTTTCGTGCTTTGGCCTCCATACTTGTACGGTGGGCTTTTGCGAAGGTGGTTCAACAATCTTCTGCTGCTGGATAGCCCAGTGGAGAGTACAAGCCTTGCTTCTTCTCAGGTTCCTTTTCATTGTATGAGTGAGAGGAACCTCCTTCTCCGCATCATTTTTCTGATTAGCGGACAATGGTCATTTCCCCTTATTATCATGGGGATCCCGATCCGTTTTTCTAAGGAGATCATGGGTCTTAGCAGGAACTGACCCTGAGTTCATTATTGGTGAAGGAGAGGAGTCTTCCTTTGGGCCGACTTGGTCCATGGAATCCTTTGATCGGATAGCGGTCTTTGAGACCTCCTCGGAGGTCGAGTCATTAGAGACCTTACGGACTTTCCGTAAGAAATTTGGGCTTCTGGAGCTGGAGAAAAGGAATTCTTCGTATTCCTGTTGGTCGACCTCGATGATGAGTGAGTCGACCATGCTGCCAACCGGAATTTTATCGGATTGAGCTACTACCATATCACCAAAGGCGATAAGGGTCCCCAGCAGAGTCGCCAATTTTCTGTTTGCTATAAAGTTTGTAAAATGATTTCTTTATTGAATATTTCAATAAGAGATTACAACTTCAATGGTTTTCCGTTTACTGAAAATGAGAAAAATTTAATTTCCTCTTTGTTTAAAGCTGGGTTCTAGGGTAGCTATGGAGAACAATCTTGATCTCCGTTGACACTCCGCACAAATTCTTTGCTTGGCAAAGGTTTTGAATTTCTGATAGCAATAGCAAGGGAATTCTCCATTTCCACTCTGATCTCCCCTTTTTTATATAGGGATTCCAAGGTAATAGTGCTGATATATTCTTTCAGCAGTTAGCCCCACGATCCGAGTAGTGCCGACATATTCGTAGTGCCGACATATTCGTTCAGTAGTTAGCTCTCACGATCGGAGTGGTAACTTCCTTCCTTTTGATTTGGTGAATTTATATTAAATCCCCTAGAAGTTGTAACTGGCATCGCGAATCTTAAACTTTAGATTCGCGGTTCTTCCTGTTGTAACTAGGTCGCGAATCTTAAGCCTTAGGTTCGCAGATCTTTTCTAACATAGAATTGGGACGCGAATCTCACACTTTAAACCCACGATTCTTCAAATGTAGTTGAATGCAAATTTCAGATTTTGGGTTCGTGATTCAACTGGAATGCAGATCCTGAGCTTTGGACTTAGGACTCCTTTTTGATTAAACGTCCATACTTTGATCGCTTTGAAAAGCAAAACAGAACTGTATAAATGTCGCGTTATACTCTTTTCTTTACTTCAGAGACGCGGATCTTCTTCTTTATGGTAGGTGACCTTACTACCAGGAAGTTTCGTCAACACTACCTATAGTGCAGGAGATAGTAAGAATTCCAGGCTCTTTGTACTTTACAGTTACTGACTGAGAAAGTATACTAAAAATATTAGCAGTTATAAAGACTTTTTTTGGAACATTTGTTATTCTCTTCTTCGTGCATAAATCCTTTAAGAATTTTGCATAAACAGGTACTTGCTGGATTGAGTTGAGAAGATAAACATTGACTTTTACTTGCTTAAATAACTCAAGAATGTGTCGAATCTGAGGAGTATTTTTCTTTATTCAATTTGAATAGGGAGCCTTCAGCTTATGAGTATGGTCAATAGGAGGATCAGATTTAGAGGACTCAGACTCATCTATCATGCTAATGGGTGGATCATGGGATAATCGTGATGATAATGGTGAAATATGAGGTGACGATGGAATCGTGTAATCAGGGAGTGTAGCTTGCAATGCACTAGGCGTGGAATCAAGTGGCATGGCTACATGATTATCAACCTGCTTAGCAAATTGAAGAGTGTGAATGGCACTAACTTGGTTGACATGCGACTAATTGGAGTTAGAGGAACTGACGTTAGGGTTTGTTGTTAACTTGGGAAAGTACCCTTGCCACGTTCACTCATTTGACTTACTAATTGACGTAATTTGATCATTACACATACTTCCTTAAATTCACTGATGAAAACATACGCATTCTCAGAATCAGAACTAGTGAATTTCGAAAATATACTAATGTACTATAGTTTTAGTTCGTAGTTGTTACCCACTGCTTGTGGGAGCTTTATGCACAATGGTAGCGATGTGCATAACGGATAATACTGACCCTGAAAGATCGAGGTCGGTTGGTCCATCTTATCTCCCATGAGTAAATCTGATCTCACAAGTCAATCAAATTGATTACGGATCCAATGTGGCATGAACCAATGACTGTGAATGGATGCATGAGTTTCCTAGACTAATACAAGAAGTGGGGTGTAGTGAGATGAAACAGTGGAAGAAATATGATCAAAGAAAAACGAGATGTTCTACTATTTCTACTTTTTTGTTTTTATTTTTTTTACAGAACCAGAGACCCAAAATATAAAAGTGGAGAAAAAGAGGGACAAGAAATTCACCTGGGCAACCGTTATTTGGCGGTTCTTGCTGCCAATTAGCGGCAGAACCAGGGAGATTGTCTTCCTGGTTTCTGCTACATAATTTTAAAGCTTTTCTGATCCTTTTGCCTTCCTGTATTTGTACTTCTAAGTCCCTACATATTCAACACACACTATTAACCTGTAAAATATTGGAAAAAACAAGAAAACATCTTTAATTCCTAGCAACGGCGCAAAAAATTTGATGTGAATAATCTACTGCAAACATACAGTATCGGTTGTAGTGTTTTACAGATCATTCCCACAGTGATCTAGAGTGTTTTACTATCTCACTAATTCTTTAGATCTATCAAGTAACTATGAGATTGTAGATTGAATAGATTAGTTTTAAATTCCTAAAGTTAGTCTAGCATTTCGTATCCATTAGGATAATAGCCTAACAATGAGTTATCTCATTCTTCCTAATTTTTTAATCATGCACAATCAAGTAGCACATTAAAAAGGTAATTTTTAAATTTGATTTTAATTATTAGCCCTTAAATATGATCTATCAAGTAATGTACAAGTATAGATCATCAAAGATAATATTTTTCTTAAAAATAAATTATATCTAGTAGATAATTTTATAAACAAAAGTAAAAAATTAAACTTCAAATCTTAATCTAAGTATAGGTTATCAAAAGACCACAGTTAAACATAATCTATCAAAGGTATCAGATCTAAAGTTTAATCTGTTCAATTTATTTATAGAAAAATCTTGTTAATAATTTTATAAATAAAAATAAAGAATATGAATTCCAAATCTTATCCAGGCATAGATTATTAAAATATGAATTAAGTATAATCTATCAAAGAATTATGCTTTTTGAAGTCCTATCTTTATTTTATTTATAGAAAAATTATGACTTTATTTCTTTTTAGAAAAAAAAATGAGGAAATTATATTAGAACTATTAAACTAATTTCATTTATATCCTAATGCTAACGCAAATTAGTTACTCATACTACTAATTATCAAAATCCTATTTTTATTATTAGAAAGTATTAAAATCATATTTCTCTATGAAAGCTATTAAAGATTTACACTAGAAAGTAATTAAATCTATCTAAAAAATAATTAAAAGATTTTTACTCACTAGGAAGCAATGAATAACAAAGGGTCACCTTGGAGATTTGGTATTGCAGCCGTTACCCCTTCGGCAAAACCTCAACGATAGGCCAATATATAGGTCTCAGAATACCAAACCCCAATTATATTACAACTGAATAGTTACACAATTAAACGAAACACCTCATAAAAAACTCAATCTCTATGGGCCCCTTTGCCGCCAAATGGCGGCTATTGTCGCCAATTAGCGGCAAAGCTTTTGAGATGTGGCTTCACCTTCTGGCTTTAACAAGTTTTGACTCTGCTCTTCTAATTTGCATGACTATATCTTACTTTGATTCTCTGTACCTTTGTGCTCTTATAGCTTTATTCTCTTTTAGATCTTCTTGGACTTAGTTTTCTAATATGTCTCTGAATCCATGTCATCTCCTTGTAGAAATATGTTTCACCTAAAAAATACACTAAAAATACCTGAATAATATTATTTATATACAACGATAGATAATATGAGGGGTATAAATATGCAAAATATGGAACCCATCAACAGTACAGTTTAATTACAGTTTTTACATCAATTCGTATCTCACTCAACCTTGTATCGTTTACCATTATCATGATCATGTCAAGTATAGTACAAAACAATTATAATCAATATGATCTTGATTCAGTTCAATTTTAAGTGTAATTCAAATTTATTATAGTTTAATAATTCTTAGAGAGATGTTTTCAACCGTAATATAATACCGAAATTTCAACCACTAATTTTAGTATTTCTGACTGCATATCGTAATGACACATAGCCAAATAAGAACAAGGAAGTGAGGGGTTTCTGTGCAAGCACGTTTCTTAATTAAATAACAACTTTCTTTTAGAACTCTTTTCTAGACACTGTAGCCATACAATCATCGTCACTATCAATTAGTATTTCAATAACTATTTTTTCAGACAATTTGTAACATATGCTTCATAAAGTTTGTAAGATAATTAAATTGCATGTGAGAATTTTTAAAAATAAGATATCAGTTATTAAAATAGCTCTTATTAATGTAAACAATAATTGTTGTCATGACATAAATAAATAATTATATAAAATTGAAACATAATTCATTCCTATCTAATAGGAATGAAGTATGGAATAGTGGGTTTAAGAATAAATTCACCTTGGCTTGAAATTGCATTCATCAAATAACTTCACATTCAAGGTTCACATTGAAAAAAATATCTACATAAGAAATCATTACAAAAATATTGAAATAACTAAATCTGAATTTTATTAATTTTTGAAAAATTTCTTGAATTAAAGGTAAGTAAAAATCCACTTTTAGTTATGGAAGGCTAGTATGTTTGAAACAAATTAATTAATAGAATAGTCATCTTATTGGACCTATAAGATGATTTGGTATAGATTTTAATTAGGTATTATAGGTATGAATGTGAGAACAAACTACGTCCAATAAAGTCAAACCTAATAAGGAATAGGAAGTGATTACTACTAAGCTCAAATGGAAGAAAGCATTACGAAAAGTCAGGTGATGAGGAGGGATGATATTTTGATAAGATAATGATGATTCCAGAATCGGTTCGGTGTAAGGATGGCAATGGCCATCAGAGATTATCGATGGGGCGGCTTACGCTATGAAGGTGCGTCTAGTAGTAGAAAATACTTGCAAGGTGGCTCCTCTAGTAGCTGGCAATGTTTCAACGATCGATGACGCTTCGGTGGTCGACAAACTACTATTGGCAGCGATAGTGTTGGTGAGGCATTTCTGTAGTCCGCAATGCAATAACGGTCGACGAAGATGAAGAGAAGGATAAAGGAGAGAGTTTAATTTGCAGGAAAAAAAAACTAAGATGAATGAAGGCTTATATAGGATTTAGGGAGTTTAACCTGAGGGATATATTAATGGAATTGAATGGGTCAAAGACTCTTAGATAGGACTGGTTTAGAAGGCTTTTAAGAACATATTTTGAAATTGGTAAGTGCTTATAATTGTGGTTGACTAGAGGGTTTTAATGACAATTTTGGAATTTGATTTAAATGGATTAAAAGAGTTCATTGATATAATTGACTATGGTAGTTGACTTCGAGTTTTACAACAAGTTTTGAATTTGAATTCAAATGGATCAAAAAGCTCATTAATAGAATTGGCTAAAAATTAATTTTGGGAATTGATTGATAAAATTGAAAACTGAATATTCAAAATAGAAGGTTGTTATTTCATTATTACAAAATAAAATTTGACTTAGTGATTGATTGTAATTTGTTTTGGGTTCAAATAATGGCTAAGGTTTTAATAATAATAATAATAATAATAATTATTATTATTATTATTATTATTATTATTATTCTTATTATTATTATTATTATTATTATTATGAGTTTGACCCAAGGGAATGGGCTTGGGCCTTAATGATATAATTCAAATATTATTTTCTTTAAAAATAGTTGTGGCCTTAAAATTATATTTAAGTTATTTATTTTAAATTTTATTTTATCATAAACATATGAAAAAAAATATATTAGTGATTGTATATATGATCAGTTTTGGGTAGTTATATGATGTTTTGATCGATAGATTCAGACATGTGGTATATATCTCATAATTGCATGCTTACATATCTCTTGCATGTGATTGTATTTGTATGAAAAAAAATGGCCTTATACACTCCGATATTCAGATTGCTTGCCTATGACACCCTACCCATTATTGGGACACAAATTCGGATCCACCTATTTAATTTGTGGCATTAAAGAGTGGTATTAGAGTAGCCATTAATTTTTATCATTTGACCCATGATCTTTGAATTCTGTCACATCCATACAAGTAATATCCTCTAAAATTTCCTTATTTTCTTAATTTTATTCCATATCATATCCTTTATTTTCGATCTTATTTCGATCCTTATCCTCTATGAGCAACATGTGCTTATTGTTTTATTATCGGAGTTTATCGTAGATTATTAGATTTTTCAAAATACTGACGGCATTTTTATCAAATAGTTATATTTAAAAATCCTAAAATGACGATATTTGGGATCACATAGTGGATATCCCCTAATAAACAAATTTTTCCACTAATTAGTTTCATCAAACGTTAATATTATACTGCATGGTGATTGAATACTCCATATGGATGATATTACCATGTTATACTTAATAGGGACTTTCTCTACTTATGCAAGTATTCAAGAGCCATGTGGACCAACGTAGGATTTGAACTTATCAATAAACCATAAAGGCTTCACTATCTACCTTATTTCTATCTTCCATTCTTAATTTAAATTTTGAGAGCGAAATTTTTTTATTAGGTGGGTAAAATGTAACGACCTTAATCTTTAAATCCTTGTATCGGTTTATTTCATATCATCCATTTCTACTTAGAAACCCAGATATTGATATGGAGGGATACTAAGTAAATTGAGTTATATATTTTAATCGAGTCTTTAATTTTAAATTTCGCATAGCGAGGACTTCTTATCTTATAATTTTGATTTTTTTTATATTTTCTTGATATATTCTGGGTCGACCGATTTTTAGGCGAATACCGAATTAATATAATCAAATTAAATTATAAATTCCAACTTTAAGCTTCTACCTACTTCAAATTTGGCTCCATAAGCTCAACTGCAATCCTTAGCCAAATTTAAATAGGAATTGATCCAATGGCAAACTTGTAATTTAGATGAAGTTTAATGGCTTTTAATATAACAACATAATCACTTTCTAGCAGTTATTTGACCCATCAAATAAATTCAAAAAAAATTGATAAAAGTTAAGAATCTTCCTCTTGTGTTCTTCTACATTTTCTCTTCTGATCTCCAACCTTAATTTCCCCTTCATTTTTCTCAAATAATTATTAAATATTTAGTCTGAGAGTGGGCACAAAATTCACTCTATTATTTGATGAGCCTTGTTTTCTGGTTTAGCCTCTTCAAATCAACTTTTAACTTCAGCACATGTCTTAGTTCTTTTATGTGATTCTTGAAAAAATTTCTTCATTTTTGAGAAGTAATCATATCAATATCCATTAATTTCCCATATGGGTTCAATAAAAGACAAGAAAACACTCTCAAAGCCTTTAAATTTGTGATTTTTTAATATAATTACCTCATATATGATATCAGAGGTATTATCAAATATTTTTCAAGATTATATATGCTTAAATCTGTATTTAGAATTTCATTGTATGTATCACAACGTACATATTACACATGTACAAAACATGTTGTTGTCCATATATACACAATAGTCTATCTTAGAACTGTTATAATTTTTGCATCATAACTGCGATTGATCTCATTCCAATATCATAAGAAAGAGATTCACTAATCTACAATTTATCCAATTATAACGGTTCCTAATTTAGCCATTTACCTAACCTAAAATAGCCTGAAAAATTATAATTTAATACTATCTCAGATCAACAGCAGCATACTATGGTAAAATGCCTTAAGTGTTGCTCTGGAACTCCAATTGAGCTCATTTAAATTTCATTAGGAAGGTAATTTAATTATCTATAACTATTTTATATTTTAGACTCCAATTTAATTTTTATCATAGTGAAATTAAATTTGGAAATTCTCTCTTGTTGTTGTACCATGTACTTACAGCAGGTTCGTAATAACTATAACTTTTGTTCTGGAATTTCAATTAAGTTATTTAAGATTCAATAGAAAAATAATTGAATTTACTAAAAATATATGAAATCTTAACCTCTAATTCTATTTTGCATTAGTCAAAAAAGACCTGAAAGTTTGATATGTCCAGTTAGTTACAGCAACATAAGTACATATATCATGTCCGTACATGCACTGTTTGATTAATGATATGATACACATATGTATATATTCAATCACTCTTTTTATTACATGTACATATTAATTCAGACCTTTTATAGCTCATGTTTTGTTATACATTCCATATTCGTGCATATACTACTTGATACATGATATGATATATATCCACATATATTTGTTTGCACATGATATTACTTGTACATGTTATTCTTGATTGGTAATGATACCTCACGTATGTGAACTTATTCTTTAACTCTTGTACTTCAGTATTGTATGCTGTCATTTCATATTCACAAGGCTATTGATATTTATACTCTTATTACATGTCACATTGGTATTTAGTATATATTATATTGTGGGAGTTTATAGTTTTATATCTAAATTCTCCTAGCAACGTGCCATCCGGTCCATGTGGAAATCGATACTTGAGCCGTAGTCCAGGATATATATGGAACATCTAAATTCGCATATCAGCATGCCATCGAATTTGTGTACAAGTCGGTACTTAAGTCGTGGTCCCAAGCATGTCTGGGAAATCTAAATTCGTCTAGCGGCATGCCATCTGATTCGCGTGGAAATCGGTACTTGAGCCGTGGTATTGGGTTTGTATGGGATATTTAAATTTTCCTAGCGGCAATGCCATACAGTTCGTGTAGAAACCGATACTTGAGTCGTAGTCCCAGGTTTATACGGGATATCTAAATTCGCCTAGTATCGTACCATCTAGTTCATGTGGAAATCGGTACCATATGATTTTTGTTATATTTGACATATCTTGTTGTTTGATCTCGTTATATCATGCACACAATGTACCATTGATTCATGTTATAATTGACATACCTTATTACTTGATTACGTTATACTGTATATACCATATACATCTTGATTCATTTTATATTTAGTATACTTTAACATTCATACACATACAACTTTTATATTATTTCTTACTAGCATGTCCCCATACACGTCCTTTTATGGTTCCTATAGAATTACACGAGTTTATATTTGTATTAGGTTTTGACCACTGGATTATTATACCCCAGGTCTACTAGCTAAGAAAATGGTATCATAGGAGGAAGACCCACCCCTCGAGAATTCACATTTCTAGAAGTAAGCCAAGTGCTAGTAGCCAGCTTCTTGTAGGACTTTCATCTCTTTTATGTATTCATCATTTTGGCTTATGTGTGTATATGTATGCTACTTTCTAGTTCTGCTCGTGGTATTCAAATACTTTTGTATATATTTAGTATATATGTTGCTATGTTCAGATACAGTACTTGACTCTACATGAGCAACTTTTAGTATAAATATTATTTATTATATTCAGCATACTTACTTTTAAATATTGCTATATTCATATTTATATTGTTATGGTGGATAAATTTAGATCTGTGATATATATATATATATATATATATATATATATATATATATATATATATATATATATATATATATATATATATATATATATATATATCATAATTACACGCTTTCATATCTCTTGCCTATGATTATATTTGTATGAAAAAATGGTCTCGTAACTCCAGTATTAAGAGTGTTCGTCGGTGACACCCTACTCATTATTGAGACATACCTTCGGTCCCACCTATGTGATTTGGAGTGTCACAAAGTAGTATTAGAACAACCATTAATTTTTATCATTTGATTCATAATCTTAGAATTCTACCACATACATACAAGAAATATCCATTAACATTTTCTTATTTTCATATCTTGTTCCATATCATATTTTTTTTTTTCGATCCTGTTTCAATCCTTATCCTCTATGAATAATATGTACTTATTATTTTATTATTAGGAGATTATTGTAGATTATCAGATTTTTCCAAATACTAATGGCATTCTTATCAAATAGTAATATATAAAAATCCCAAAATGACAATATTTGGGATCATATTGTAAATACTCCTGTAATAAGTAAATTTCTCCACCAATTAGTTTTATCAAATATTAATATTATACTACATGGGGATTGAATAATCCGCGGGGTAATATTACTATATTATACTTAGCAGGAACTTTCTCTGCTTACCCGAGTATTCAAGAGATATGTAGACCACCCTACGATTTAGACTTATCATTAAACTATAAAGGCTTCACATTCTACCTTATTATTGTCTTTCATTTTTAATTTAAATTTTAAGAATGGATTTTTTAGGTAGATAGAATATAATGACTCTAATTTTTAAGCCTTTATATTAATTTATTCAATATCATCCATATCAGCTTGGGGAACCGGATACTGATACGGAGAGATACTGAGTAAATTGAGTTATACCTTTCAATCTAATTTTCAATTTTAAATATCGTAGAGCGAGCACCTCTTGTCTTATTATTTTGAATTTTTCTATATTTTTCTTGATATATTTTGGATCAGGTAATTTTAAGGTAAATACCTAATTAAAATAATAAAATTAAATCATAAATTTCAATTTTATCCTTCTACCAGACAAATTTATCTCCAGAAGCCCAACAACCATTCTTGACCAAATTTGAATGGGAATTGACCTAATCATAAACTTGTATTTAAGATGAAGTTTAAAGGTTCTTAACATAACAACATATCATTTTCCAGCAGTTGTTTGATCCATCAAATAAATTCAGAAATATCTAAAAAAATCAAGCATCGTTCTCTCATGTTCTTCTTTATTTTCTCTTCATACCTCCAGTCCTAATTCGCTTTATATTTTTTTCATAGAAATCGCTAAATATTCAGCATGAGAGTGGGCTCAAAATCTAATATATTATTCTAAGAGCTTTGGTTTTGGGTTAGAATCTTTAAATCAAGTCTAAATTTCTCCACCAATATAGAAAAATATTCTCCAGCATCTTTCCTAGTTCTCTTGTGTGATTCTTGGAAAAATTCTCCATTTTTGAGGAACAATTGCATCAATATCCGTTCATTTCCTATATATGTTCAATAAGAGGCAATAATACACTCTCAAATCCTTTAGATTTGTGATTTCTTAATGTAATTACCTAATATATGATATCAGCGGTATTATCAAATATTTTTCAAGATCATAAATGCTTAAATTTACATTTCTCTTGAGTTTTATTGCATGTATCAGACCGTGCATGTTATACATGCACAAAACATATTGTTATCTATACATACATAGTAGTCAATCTTAAAACTGCTATAATATTTACATCATAACTTTGATTGACCTTATTTCAGTGCCATTAGAAAGATATTTACTTATCTACAATTTATCCAAATACATCAGATCCTAATTTGGCTATTTAAATAGCCAAAATTAGCCTGGAAGATATAACTTAATACCATCCCAGATCAGCAGCACAACAATAGCATGCCATGGAAAAGTAGCCATAACTTTTGCTCTATAATTCAATTGAACTCATTCAAGTTTCATTAGGAAGATAATTTAATTATTTACAACTATTCTAAATTTTAGACTCTAATTTAATTTTTATCTTAGTCAAATCAAATTTGGGAGTTTCCCTTGTTTTTGTACTAGGTCTATATAGTAGGTATATGGTAAAATAACTATAACTTTTGTTTTAGAACTTCAATTAAGTTTATTTAAGATTTATAAAAAAGATAATTAAATTTTCTATAACTATATAAAATCTTAACCTCTAATTCTATTTTACGTTGGTCAAAAAAGACCTAAAAGTTTGACATGCCCACTGAGTTGCAGCATCATAAACACATATATTATATCCGTGCATACACTGCTTAATTAATGATATGATATACACGTGCATATATTCAATTACTCTTATTATTATCTGTGCATATTGATTTTAGACCTTTCATATCTAATTTCTTGGCATACATTCTATGTTCATGTATATATCACTTGATACAAGATATAATACACATGCACACATAATTATTTACACATTATATTACTTGTATATATTATTCTTACTTGGAAATGATAACTCACACACGTGAACTTGTTCCATAACTCTTGTATTTCAATATTGCCCTACGTGTCGTTTTGTATTTACATAGCTATTGATACTTGTACCCTTATCGCATATGTCATATTGATACTTAGCATATATTACATTATGGGAGTTTGTAGTCTTATATCTAAATTCGCCAAGTGGTGTGCTATTCGGTTTGTTAGGAAATCGGTACTTGAGCTGTGGTTCCGGGTATGTATGAAATATCTAAATTCGCCTTGCGCGTGGCATCCGGTTCGTGTGCAAATCGATACTTGAGCTATGGTTCCGGGTATGTACGGGATGCTAACTTCACCTAACAGCGTACCATCTGGTTCGTGTGGAAACCGATACTTGAGTTGTCCCAGATATGCATGAGATATTAAATTCGACTAGCGGTGTGTCGTCCGGTTCGTGTGTAAACTATACTTGAGCCATGGTCTCGGATATGTACGAAATATCTAAATTCACTTAGCGACGTGCTATCCGGTTCGTGTAGAAACCGAAACTTGAGCCATGTTCCCAAGTATGTATGGGATATCTAAATTTGCGTAGCAGCATACCATCTGGTTCATGTGAAACTGGTACTACATGATTCTTGTTATATTTGGCATACCTTATTGTTTGATCTTGTCATATCATGCACACCATGCAATATATAATTCTTGTTATAATTGGCATACCTTGTTACTTGATTATGTGATCCTAGATATACCATATACATTTTGATTCAGCATACTTTAACATTCATATGCATACATCTTTTATATGTTTTCTACTAGCATATACCCCATATACATTCTTTGATAGTTCCTACAGAATTGCTTGAGCATTGATTTATATTTTTTTTTGGGTTCTGACCCTTAGGATTATCACACTCTAGGTTTGCCAGCCGAGACAACGGTAGCATAGGAGGAGGACTCACCCCTCGAGAATTCACATTTTCAGAAGTAGGCCAAACGCCATTAGCCAGCTTCTTGTAGAACCTTCATTTCTTTTGTGTATTCATCATTTTGCCTTGTGTATGTATATGTATGCTACTTTCTAATTCTGTCTGTAGTATTCATACACTTTTGTATATATTCAGTATTTATATTGCTCTGTCCAAATAATAGACTTGACTCTCTACATGAGTAACCTTTGGTGTATACATTGCTTATCGTATCCAACATACTTATTTGGGGATATTACTATATTCATACTTGTGATATTGTGACAAATAGATTCAGAGCTGTGGTATATATCTCATAATTGCACGCTTCCATATCTCTTGCCTGTGTTTGTATTATATAAAAAGAAAATAGTCTCGTGCACTCCAGTATTGAGATTGCTCGCCGGTGCCACCCTACCCATTATTGAGATACATATTCAGGCCTACTTGTGTGATTTGGAACGTCACAATTTGTAAGCAAATATATAATAAAAGAAATAGAAAAAATTGAGATATTAAAATTTTTACTCAAGGTATAAATTCTAGATAATGATTTTATAGTAAAATCAAGATATTTCAAATCCACAATTTGGTCACTAAACAACTTTTTCAATTAAATTTTTAAGGGTCTACTTGAATAACAACAAATATCATGTCAGGATATTTTAAATCCTAAATATAATGAAAGTTGTTTGTCAAGCAAACCCTATGATCTAAACATAAAATTGTGATATTAAAATTTATATTCTGAGTAAAAATTTAAATATCACAAATTTTCTATTTCTTTTTTCCATTTATATTTTTTATTATTGTTTTCCGCTTCATTCTCTCACCCTTCTATTTTTGTTATCGCATATCATGGCAAACCATTTATGTTTATCATATTATATAAGAATTATGAAATTACTAGCTTTCCAAACATGTAAAGCTCAAAATTTCTAAAATATTCATTGTTTATCCGAACGGTACAAACATATGGAGTATTATAATATCACAAAATAAAATATTATAATTTTGTTTTTTTTTTTCTTCCAAACAAAACGAAAGATATCCTAGAAGTGAAGCCACGTATCATCATATTTGTGTTGACCTTCATTGACCAGAATGAGAGGCCGCACTCCGTCAGATAATCATGCCAGCCACGTGTCAGAAACCCGTCGGTCCGATCATCTCGACGTTCGATTTCCCCTCAAAATTTTGAATCCCGCCCAAATCCTCAGGTGTCCCTTCAATTTACCGTCCTATACAAGCCCCCTCGCTCTCACAACAATCTCATTCTCTCTCCATCTTGCTCGTCCCCGATCTCTCTCTCCAACGAAACCCTAACCCTAGCTGTAGTTTGACGGTAATTCGCCCCCTTCTTAATTTCTCTCAATTTTCGTCGTTTTGACCGATCCTTTGCTTTTTCTTTCAGATCTCGCGATGAAAGCAGGGAAATCGAAGGCGACCAAGGCGGACAGCAAGTAAGCCCTTGTCGATCTCCGTTTTTTTCCCAATTTTTTTGATCATTTTCGTGAATTTTACTGTCCTAGGGCTTTAGATCTAGGGCTTTAGCGGTCTGATCTGTTGTGTTTCGTGGTCCAAGGCTCGGCGTGAGGAAGAGGGGCGAGAAGAAGGCGAAGGATCCGAACAAGCCCAAGAGGCCTCTCAGCGCATTCCTAGTCTTCATGTAACACGATCGATTTCTTGCGTTTTTTTTGTTTAATTTCTCGGTTTTTGAGGTTGTTGGATGATTCGATTGATGAAATCTCTCGGTTTTGATCTGATAGGGAGGATTTCAGGAAGGAGTTTCATGACAAGAACCCTAATAACAAGCGCGCCTCAGTTGTGAGCATATGGATCACGTTGATTTGATTGATTGTTTGTTTGATTCTTCGGTGAAATTTGTGGTTTTGATATTTGATTCGTGAAATAGGTTACAAAAGCTGGTGGAGATAAGTGGAGATCGATGTCTGATGCTGTGAGTGAACCGTTTATTGCTTTTTATGGAGAGTTTATCCTTTCCCCCTGATTGAGGCTATTTTGTTTATATTTTGGTATTTTTTGTTTGTGAAATTGTAGGAAAAGGCTCCTTTTGTGAGCAAGGCTGAGAATTTGAAGGCAGAGTACCTTAGGAATGTGGCAGCATATAATAGAGGGGAGCTGAAGGTATAAACATCTACTTATCTTCTTCTTCTTCTTCTTCTTCTTCTTTTTTTGACACATTTATTGGGCCTTTGCTATCCTTTAGTTTAGATGTTATTCTGCATCAGAATGACTCCTTAGCGACTACTTAGAGGAACATCCTAACCTTCTCAGATTAGTTGACCTCCTAAATTAACCATGCATGCTCTAGGCTGCAACCCTTATTAATAAGATGTTTGTAGTTAGATTTCACATAGAACTATCCAGACCTATCCTACCTCCCAGTGTGGGGCATCCTTGGTATTATTTGCGGGGGAAATTTCGCTTAGAAATTATAAAACACATCCTTTTGTCTCCTGATGTTTAGTTTCATAATATGGTATAAAGCAAAATTCCATCTGCCTTTGCAGTAAAAGTTTTTAACTATTGAGTCCCTATTCATGGCCAGTTCATATAACTCTGCGAATAATGAGCATAATAGTGTACATCATCTCTCATGTTATAATGAAACATTGTCGTTCTCTCCTAACCTGCAAGGCAAATTAGTACAAGATACTCCTTTTTACAAGGGTGACACTTTTCAAAACTCCAAAGGTATTTGAGGAGTTATGGGACTCAACTATCCAATTGTTTCTCCTTGGCCCATATTTTGCATAGAGTAAGCACTACAGTGCCCCATGTGGTTGCAGTAATTTTTTTTTTTTTTTTAATGACTTGATAGTTGGTGAAGGCCCTTTGCGTCCCATTAATAGAGATAACAAAGCATTCTCCAAAGGACGACTTTTGTTATGCTATTGTCAACTGTACATATAAAATAGTTACTACTATACAAAATACATATATGGAATGGTAGGTTGTGGTCTCTCTTGACCATTCTATAGAACTAAATCTACTCCTCTCACCATTGTGCCTGCCGGGCGATCCTCTCTTGCATCCGGCTCCTTGATGTCAGCTAGTGGTGTCGATGATGGCAATTCCATGTCCTCCGTGTTGTTCGGTGGTTTGCAATAGGTTATGCTGTCACCACTTAGTCAATAATGCCATTTCAAATGTTCGGATGTCAAGAACTTTCAACTCTTTCCTCTTTTATGGTTTTGTTTTTGTTCGATATGCCTGAAAATTTTTGAAGTAATCTTTATATTGGTGTGTTATTTCTTCTGCTTGCTTGTGAATAGGATGGTGGAGCTGAAGGAGGGGAGTCTGACAAGTCAAAATCTGAGGTGAATGATGAGGAGGTAGGTAGATAATATGATTGTGTTCTAGTTTACAATTTGAATGCTAATCACTTAGTACAAAAATCCTTGATGTGAAAGCTAAAAAATCCTAGTATTAATAATATCAACATTTAAATTCAAAAAGGTAAAAAAATGGAAGGGTTTAGTTTGTCCTAATGGTTTAATTATGACTGATGAAAGTAAGTTATCATGTTTTATTTACATGTTCATAAAAAGCTGACATCCTGCTAAATAAGTGTCCAGCAGTAAACAATAAATTTTTTTTGTATTATATGATTCTGTATATGCATGTGAATGTGTTGGATGATTTACTGTTTGCAAATAATCTGAAATGAGTGAAATTTTGTGGTTTGAAGAATTCACATATGGTTTTCGTACATTGAGTGTGAGTTTGGGTGGATGATTGCTAAGGGATTTGCCACTGGAAAATTTTAATGGTAAATCTACAATATTGAGTAGAAAAGTACTTTAACGAGACATGATAGCAGTTTATTATATGTTTGTTTTCATTCTTAGGTTTGAGTGCAACTTGTGTTGAGTTTGTGAAAGCTAAACAATTTATACAGGACTACTTGTTAGTATAAGTGGTAATTGGAAGGAACCCTGAAAGGGAAAGAAGGGCTTTAACCCTTAAAAGAGGCATTTCACCTTTTTCTGAGCTAGACATTTGAAAAAAGAAAACAATGACTGACCTTATGCATGTAGTCAGTGCTTTGTGTGCACTGGCAACTAGGAGACTTTATCCAGTCAAAATCAAATCCTTCCATAAACTTGAAAATAATTGCTGTAAGCTCGGAGCATTGTTACATTTTCCCAACAGGTTTTATGTGTTACATAACTCTGTAGTAGTAAATTTATAATGTTACTGTTACTGATATGTGTAGTCTTGTTCCAATACTATTTTTATTCAAGGGATTTCGATGTTCAATGAAATGTATGTTAGTTCCAGATATAGTGTATAATCATACATGTTGGTATAAGGGCAAGTCTCTTCTTGTTAATAGGATAATAGCTTTAAATTGAATCAAATATGGTTGTAACAGTGAACAAGCATTTTCTATTTTGAATTGTTGTTTAAAAAAAAAATAGTAGGCATCTTAACAAGTTATAAGTACAGATAACTTAATTTTGATTGGATAAACTTTGATGTTCCTCAATTTAGAGGGACTCCATTCAATAGGAGAAACTACCAGGTTCACACTATATTTGTTTTAAATGTTAGGATATTGTGGGATGATTTGCTGCCTAGAAATATCTGGACCTGTCTATATCTACCTAAATGCAATATGAACTTACTGACATTCTGAAAAATGTTTAAGGATATCAATGCAAGTGTAGATTGGTATGGTCTCCAAGTGCCGTGATTCTGATTTTTTATGATCTAGGAAGAGTCATAGCATCTGGAAAGATCTGTTTACATTTAAGGTCTCAAATGTTTGTAATTTCTGATACAAGCGATATATTTAAATTCAAATTGTAGGCCATTTGCAAATTAAAATCATAGAATAAACATGAAAAAAATAAGATCAAACACAGTTGATGTAGTCCAACAGATCTTTTAAGCCCTTAGAAGCAGCATATTTGAAATACACTTAAATGGTTGTGATACTCATCTGTTTTTAAGTATGTTTCATGTTTTTTTTTTTCCTGTTATATAATTTCTCAACTTGTTAAGGTGCTACCTTTTACCTTTTGATCACTTAAACCTTTTCTTTTTCTTATTATTTTTTCAGGAAGAGGATGATTAATGTAGAGACTGATGGAAAGAGCAGCTGGGTAGCCAAGTAGCTAGGTAGTGCAGTAATTCTTTCCTATTAAATTTTTAATGGAAAGAGGAATAGTTTACAGGTTGGACAGACTGGAAATTCTCTTGAACCCTTTTGTACATCTTCCTGAAGGATCTTTTTTCTCCTACCTTTATGAGATGAGGTTACATAGCAGCAGGTGTTTTGGCTGTTGACTGCTGCCTCGTATTGTTCTTCTCTTCTGACACATACTTGGTCTTGTATCTTGTTATTCTTACTAAATCTAAAGCTGAAACTAGCTTGTTGACATGACGGCTTGTTACTCATTTCACCTCTTCAAGCATAGATATGTTTTCTTTTGCACAATAAAGATTTATCTTTGAGATTTGTATATTCAGCTTATATTTCAATGGTAGCTTAAATGCTCTTATGTGCTATACCTAAATCATTATAATGCATTCTTGAAGGGTTTCTGTCTTTAAAACTGATTTACCAGTGGTTTCTAATGACAATTGTTTTTGGGTTTAAGCTACTGAGCTGATGTTCTTTGGTAGATAATAATTTGTAAATCCAAATGTTACAATGGTTTTGGATTGACATGGTGGAACTCATCGTTAGTTGGCAATTATGAGTTAAAATTATTTAAATCTTTTGGTGTTTCTTCATTAAGCAAATCTTTTTACTTGTTTTGTCAATTAAATATTGTGTTTTTGGTTTGGTCTATTTTACCTCCTGCTAGTGTTTTTTGTTTGTAATATAACTTGACAGATTTTCAAGGATTGTGAGAATTGAAATAGAAAATTATATATAGTTTTGTATATTTAAGTACTTGTAGATGTAACGGTGCACTGTGAGGTTTCTTGCGCCTAACGTGCCTTCAGTCCATCTGCGAATAAATTAGTTTCAATTTTTTTTCCCCTAAAATTCATTTTATGTTCTTTGTTATTTGCTCTGGCTGATGTAATTGGGACATGCAATTTTATTGCCTAATGACAATTTCCTCATGAAATTGGTGATTGTTTGGTCTTCATTAGTTATCTGTTGAACCCTAATCTTTGCTGAAACTTAATGTGCAAGGTCTAGGCAAGATGAGATATTGATTTTTTTTTTTTTTTTTTTTTTAAAGTAAATTATTTCTGAACGATGCCGGTTTAACCTTTATGGGCTTCATAAGTAGGGAATTTCCTTCATGCATCTGTTCAATTTCTAAAAGTCTTGCTTCAATTTCCTTCAAATGTCTGTTCAATTGCTCCTCTACAAATTTCCTTCCACTGTTTAATTGCTTTGCTTGCCTTGTACTAGTCTATTTGGAAATTAAATCAAAATATTAAAATGGAAGAGGACAATTCTTGACAATTTGATTTAAAAAGCAGCAGTTTGAAAATAATGGAAGTTATTTTCTTTTTATATTATATAATATTATTTTGTTATTTTCTTTTTTATATTATAAAAAAGTGATAGTTGATGCTATCAGGGTACAAAATCTTTCGTGGTATTCACACAGTTGTCGCTGCTGAAGTATGTATGATAGCTGAAGTATGTATGATATTGAGGAAAGAGATACTAAATATGCATACCAATTTTTTAAGCAAACTTTTACCAACTTTCCACAAAGTTAAAAAATAGGAGTTATATTCTTATTTTTCTTTTATTTTTTTCATTATTTTTTTTCTCTCTCACTATCCTTGACTATTTTTGCTACCATCTCCTGCCAGCTTTTTGACCTTACTATCAACCTCTTTTCTAATGGTCTGACCACTCTCGCCCCTTCTAGAAATTCGAACTCATCTAAAAATCTTCTAAAAAGTCAATTCTTTTGATTGCTTTTAATTTAATTTTTAAAAATTTTTTTATTGTTGAGAATTATTAGGGTGTGAGTTCTTTATACTTTTGTAGTATTGAGAATTATTAGTTTTTGAATTCTTTTTATTTTTAATGTATTAAGAATCTTTCTAGTTTGGAGTAAAATTATACTGTTTGAATTCTTTCTATTTTTCGTGTATTAATAATTATTAGGGGTTTGAATTTTTTTTAGCTTGGAGTAAAATTATAGGGTTTGAATTCTTTCTATGAAGTATTCAGAATTATTACTATTTTTTACTATTTTGAATTCTTTTTATTTTTAAAATATTAAGAATTATTAAGATTTTAATTGCAGATATTCATAAACAAGCATGAGTGAAGAAAGAGTAAAGTGCAAACTTGCAATGAAAGTGAAGAAAATATTAATAAATTAATTAATAAAATATAATAACAAACTTAAAATAAAATTTAACTATATTTATGGGCCAGTTACATTGGGCCTGGCCCACCTGGGATGAGGAAATGTGATAGTCATACATATGGAGTGGGGCAGCAAGGATCATCTAGTCAAATATAGTGAGTTTTTTTTTTGGGACAAAATATTAACTTATGTAACGGTTACCGTTCTCATTTGTCTATTGCCGAAGAAATCATATATTGATCGTTTGTCAAATGCTGTGCAGTTTTGGTCAAAGTTCAACTACTTAACGTGACAATGCTCGGCCTCATTCCCGCCTGGTATGCGGGACAAACATCCATATAACTTGTCCAAGTTGCCAAAAAATAGTTCCTTTGCTTGTCACTTGCAAAAGAAATTCGTTACAGACCACAGATAACAAATTAGCAGAGAGCCGTTATGTGTTTCGGATTACACAGTTCGTTTTGGTCCCGAATTTGAATCCATGTAAAATTGGATTTGATTTTTTTTTTTTTTTTTGAAAGGAAAAGCAAATTTGAAAATGAAGAATCCAATTTAAATTGAAATTTATTTTTTGATAGAATTTTTATTCATAATATGTATTGGACCTGATTCAATTTGAATTTGAATCAAATTCTCATATCCAAATTTCATTTTGTACCTAAACATCATATTAGATAAATAGTTTTCTAGATATTGGTTACGATGGAGTTAATGAGTTAGAAGATAAATTTAGGTGTAACTTCAACAAGGCATTAACAATTTTGCTACTAGGGTTTTGTTTAGTATGCGGTATGTAATATTCCCACTCCTAATAATGCAATTGATGTGACAATAAATGTCTAGATTTCTTAGGGATTTTATTTGAATAGAATTTTATTTTATGGTTATAAGTTTTCTTAGATTTGACTTTATTATTAGGGATTCTACTCGATTTTAGTTTAGATGTTGATTTAATTGCATGGGTGGTGCATATAGCTGATTTTCTATTACTAAGGCTTATAAATAGAATTATCAAGGAGAATGAGATATTGTGATTTTTTTTTTTTTTTTTGTTAGAATGATGATTTTCAAGACAAAGTCAAATATTTTATCATGAACTCATTGAGAATATGTGATATATCACCTTGGTACAAGGCCTAATTTAGGGAAATTCTATTTGCGCACTGCATTTTACTCTGAGCACCCTGAATATTATTTACACCAAACTCCTATTTTGAAATACTATCATTGTACTCTCTGCACCCAAATTTTTTTTCTAAAATACTCCTCCTCAAATATTTTGGTCGGGTATTAATACCCGATCAAGAAACGTGTTGGTCGGGTATTAAAATCCGACCAGTAAGTGAAGTCTCCCCCATAAAAAAAAACTAATTAACGATAAATTTCAAACAAATATGCATAAAACCTAAAAAAAAATTCAAATCGTATCTTAAATTTGTTCTCTGACACCCATTATATATTGAAATTTTCCATTTGCATAAGAAAACTCAAACTCAAATTCTAAATCCAAATTTCACTTGTCACGGTGAAATCAAAGAATTTAAAATTTTTTTAATCTTTTCAGGAACATTAATGTAAACAATTTTAAGGGGTCAAGAAATCAAATTGATAATTTTGTAGGAGATGTATTTTTATTAAATACCAAAAATTTTTTTTTAGGGTTTTAGAGAGAAAATAGAGGAGGAAGACGATGAGTCGTAGTTCCAAATTTTAAAAAGTTTTAGTTTTGAATTTATAAGGGTAATTTAGTACAAAAAAATAATGACAAACTTGTAATTATTTATAAGTTTTAAAACCTTGCGTCAAAAGTAAAATGCCGGGTGCAAATAGAATTTCCCCCTAATTTAATCTTTACCATTTTTATTTATTTCCCAATAAATCCCTAAATTCCTGTCCAAAACCCTAATTTCTCTTGTTCTTTCCCAAATCCCCAATTTTATCACCATCAAATCGTAAATTAGCTTATGTGATATGTCAAATTGGTATAAGAAATAAAATTTTCACATTTTTAATTCTCATTTCTTCCTTTCAAAACCTTAGATCCTCTATGTGGTTTAGTTAGCTGGTTTTCTATTAATAAGACTTGTAATGATTTTCATGCAAAATGATATATTGAGAGTTAACATTCCTTTAGTTTTTGCATGATAATTTGTCTTTCATAGTCAAATCTTTCATCTTGAATTTATTGAGAATGCGTGAGAGATTACTTTCGTGCAACATCTAAATTGATATTTCCATTTTTTGATGTTTATTTCCATATTTTCCCACAAATTTCAACCCAAAATCCTAATTTCTTTTATCCTCCTCCAATTATAACTTTTCCACCATCAAACTTTAATTTAGCTTTTGTGTTGCATCAACAGTTCTTAGAAATTAGATTTCTAAAACTTTTTTTTTGGAAACAAAATGGTGGACTGAGTTGTCCTCTGCATTACATTAGCAATTGTTAATAGAACAAATACAAAAACTAATTACCAATATAAAATCTAGTCAAAATAAATATACAAAATGAAAGTAAAGTGTCCATGACTTATACCAGTAGAACAGTGGAGCCTGATACAATAATCACACTACAACTGAAAACAGGGCAATGGGTTAAAACTAGAGACGGCTGGTGGTCCCCTGCTATCACTCCTATCCCTTGACACCGTCAGCCCTCCTCTATTTCTAAAAATATTGTACTACTATATTTGATATAATTTAAACATTCATGTTACTGTTTTATTACTATATTTCATATATAAAAAAGAATGTCTAGAATTGCAATGATCGACAACTGCAATGATGGTCACCAATGATGGTGATGGCTACTAGTGATGATGACTGTGACAGATTGCCGGTTATAGTAATGGCTGACAGATAATCAACAGTGACTTTGAGAGTGAGGATGGTGGCTGTTAGCTGTTATGACATTGATGATGGCAATAGCCGGCAGATCATCAGAAGTGACTACAATAGTAATGATGGTGGTGGTAGAGATGACTGTAGTAATTTTGGTTCAGCTAATCAGGAGCGGATCCACTTATAAGTGTTGGGGGGTGGGGGGGGGGGGAGCAGTTGGCCCCCCTCAAAAATTTACATGTAACCCAATTTACATAAGATTTTAACTTTACTCCCCTCAAAAATTCACATAAACCCAATTTAAATAAGACTTTAACTTTGTCGCCCCCTAAGAAATGCACATAAAGCCCAATTTAAATAAGGTATTAACTTTGCCTTCCCTCAAAAATTCATATGAAACCTAATTTTAAATAAAAATTTTTGTTTGGTCCCTCATAATTTTGAATTTTATAACTTTGTCACTCAATTTGAGTAGTTTGTATTTTTATTTTATAATTAACTTATTTCATATGTACTTAATTCTATATCTTCCGGTTTAAATACCTGGGTCTGCCCTGCAACTAATGATAGGATTTGGCTCAAAATCTACCTGATTGATAAGACAACATGGCTATAGCTCAAGAAAGGTTTGCATATTAAATTTCTATGATTTACTTAAGTCATTTTCTAACAATTTCTAAACTAATATGCACCTTGTTTTTGATCTTTTTCTTTAATATGTAGATGATACTTGGATGCATCCACTGTTAGGTTGGAGGCCAAACTCAATATTGTCCACTTTCCAGGCGGTTCCTCCTACACCAATGTGCTCAACAAATATTGGCTGCAACTCGAGCCATTAATATGCACCAAATTACTCTTCACAATCTTCTGATGCATTTGGAATTAATCCTGGTGCGAGTTTATTTTTGCAGCGAAGACACTATCATCAACTGCTGTCATCAACTGAGTTCTCGCCCTAGTACTTGGGGAGGGCTAGCTTGGCCAGTACACACCTCAAAACCTACCCCTGCATCTTTTCCACCAGCCTCTCACTGCTCGCCGAGGTTATCTCCAATGTGGACGTACACAACTGCATGATGGGCAGCTCAACGTGGCCACTGATGGAACTAACCAAAGAAAGGTAGAATTGATTTTGACGATAATATTGAATCGAGTTGAACCAACAAATCTTGAGCATGCAAAATCCGTCTGTATCTCGGCATAATTCACCTTTTTTAAGTAAGATTCATATTTTTAGCAACATTAGCAAAATGAATCATCAACTCCGCTTCCACACCATCTTGATCCATTCAACATATTATCAATGAGTCATATGGGGTCTTCATCCCTCCATGAGGGTCTCTTTGTCTTCTTCATAGTGTACTGCCAATTCTGCGACATACTATCTTATTTCCACATTCTTATTTGCTTAAATAGCCTAAGTCAGGCCCGAGTGAATTATGGCCCAAACATTCGCTCAAGCAAATTGCCACACTCAATAAAGTGCTGGCACAGGACTCCTCATCCTAGGTCAACGTGGAAGGCATGCATCTCATGCTACATGTGGGAGCGCTGAACAGGCCTACATGTATCCACAGGAAGTGAGCTGGCTTAGCATATGGAGGAGGGTCCAAGCAACAACAACCAGTATCGACCAAGCACAATATTTTAAATATCGGCTGCAACATTGATATTGCGGTCGATTTTAAATACAAAACACAATAATATATGGAGTTTCAAAGTGTCTATCATTTTCAGAAATATTGTGCTGTAATATTGGGTCCAAGTTGATGTTGCAGCCGATGTATCAAATGCTAAATTGCAGCCAATTTTTTGATTCAGTTTTGTATTAAGTCAGAATTGTTTGCTTTACTTTATACTTCTGTTTTGAAACTTTCCTAGAATCCCATTTATTTTGCTTCATATTTATACTTCAACTTTGATTTTTTCTCACTGTTTTTTTACTTCAGTTTTAATTTTTTTGTCATTGTTTTATTATTTTAGTTTTGATTTTTTTCCTTACTGTTTTTTACTTCAATTTTGATTTTTTTGTTGTTGTTTTTTACTTATTGTTTTTTTGCTTCAGTTTTAATTTTTTTTCTCAATATTTTTATAATTTATTTACTGCATGTTATATACATAGATAAGACTGGATGAAATTTTTTCTTACTATTTCTGCTTCAGTTTAGATTTTTTGCTTTAGTTTTTTACTTGATAATTGTTTTAATCTTTTATTGGAAAGAAAATTATCGACCATGTTATTATAATTCTCTTTGTTTAGTGTTCATTTTATATTATCATAGATATATAATATAAACCCTAATTTTATATAGAAAGGAAACTATATAATATTTTATGTAGTTTTTTATGTTGTATGCATGAATTAACTTATTCATATTTAAGTTCTATAATATATGCATGTATATATACATTTTGATATTGATATCCGATATTTAAAAAATATTCCTGATATTTTCCCGATAACAATAATTACTATAAATTTTTTCATTCCAATATATATGCAATAGCTGATATTTAAAACTTTGGCCAAGTACCACCAAGATGAGGGTGCAATCGAATAAACTTTAGTACGATATAGGGCCCTCACTGAATCAAACGTTGAGTTTGAAGAACATGAGCCAGTTTTTTGATCTATTTTGTGACAGGACTTCAAGTTCAAGCTCGAATCTGAGAAAGAAATATGATGGCATGTCAGATCCATCCAACATATCACCAATTATTGCATCTCAGTGACGATATTCTCTGTCAGGCTTTTCCATGACCCTGGAGAAAAGGGTGAGAAGTTGATAGAATAGTCTTTCTACATAATATATTTCTTTTGCTAACTGCATTTCAAGTTCACCCAACAATTTGCTGTGAGTAAAAGTACCACGAAGAACATCACCTAACTCCTCAGTATTGAGTAAACGCTTGGCAAGACACTTAGGGACTTCCTGAAGTGATTTAACGAAGCTAAGTTTCAAAATCAGGAATATTCTTCCGATATTATCCTTGCAGCACTCATAAATAGAGTACATATCGGTCTGAGATGCTCCATCGGAAAGCGTATGCCTACATTATTGTTTGATCTTTGGGAGTTGTTCGATAGGTAAATCGCGTAAGAAGACTCCAAGATGGTATTCCAGGACTGAGCATGTTAGAGAACAAAAGAATCCTCTGAGAAGACGAGGCAGCTAGGAAGTAGATGAAATTCGCCTAGGTACCATGAAGATTCTCATTGAAAATTTTCACGAGCAAAAGATAGAGAGGATTATACGATTATGAATACAACTTAGCTAAAAATTATAAATCAGACTCAGAAAGAAATTCTTCCTCTGCTTCCTCCACCACTTCAAACTCCACGAGGAAGAAGATGCTCGAAGCAATTTTGGGAGTATCATCAAAATGTCAGGCATAATACTAAAGATTATCACCAACTGAAGAGTGAATTAAGAAGCTCATCTGTTAAAGTCATCTCAAGAATTTTGTTGACAAGGAAAAATCTAAAAGACAATAAGTAAGTACCCCTCTAGGCCCTAAACTATCAAAAAATCAAGAAAGTTTGTATTGTCCATAACAGGTGGTCTTAGAACTGGGAGAACAAGTGACTTGGCTAGGAAACATTGTGCTAGAGCTGTGAATACCACATATCAGGTTCTAAGACATTTTGAGGAGCCAATCAACTTTTGAAATGAAAATCTTCTCGAGATCGAACTCCATATATGCCCTTGTCTACACTTTCAATGTCGCCAGTATCAAAGTAAGGAGAGTTGTAATATCGTTATTTTCTAACAGTCTGTATCCTTTCTTGGGAATACATCATGTCAAATTAGGGTTACCAAGATTCAGATGGTGTCTGATTTGGTTCGCGAAAGTTCGATCTTAAATTTTATAACTCCATATCAAATTCCAATTTCGATATCATTATTTTTCTAATATTTTGATTTTTGAGAATTTTCACAGATTTTTTTGAGTAAGTCCAAAAATTAGTGAAAATACTGAATATCAAAAAAATCTTGATATTTACTTCGATATTTTTTTTATCTCTCATTCGTAGTCTTAGAAAAAATGTATAGTAAATTTTCAAGTACTTTTATCATTGATATCTAGCACAGAATTAACTGGTAATTTTTAGAGAATATCGAGTGGAGCCGTAACTGCTAAATAATTAATAAAACTAATTAAATAAAAACCATATTAATTAACCCATCATTTTCACATACCCATCATTTTCACATTTTCTCTACTGGAATGGTTGGTGATGTGTCCAGGGGTAGATCCAGGAATCTAAACCAGGAACCAAAATTACCTGTTAAATTAATTATAAAAGTTTAAATCACAAAATATAATGTCATTGTTTTTTGTAATCCAGGTACAAAGATTTCGGTAAAACATAACTACACAATAATACAATTAAATAATAATTACAATTATTTCTTTTGAATTTTCATATTTTGGAAGTATTACATAATAGCTTCATTAAGAACTTGAGAAAGAATTTGTCTCTATATATGGTACTAGATAAGTACTGAGACATTAATTTCCCACTTGACTGTATAACCTTTACTTCACAATTTTTATTGCTAAATATACACTCTCTACATATGCTATTCTTACTAGCAAAGTTAATACCAATATGATAAGTGTATAAACTAATGGATATACCAAATGATTTAATATTTCGATAAGTTTTTGGGCAAACTAAGCAATTCTTTGAATTTCTCAGTACTCATAAAAAAATCGAATATCAAGAATACAAATTTTAAATTATTTTCAACTGCCAAAGGATCTATGGGAGAGAAATCAGTTGGATATAATTGAGCAAAGTGAAGTATTCTTTCCCCACAAATAAGCAATTAGTACTTGACACAGAAAGATAATTATTCAAATTTAGTAGTTGCATGTCTATTACAGTGTAAAAAAAGCTCAAATATGATAATGATGCATAGTGTGCTATTTCATCAATTCTTCATCTTGATCGTCCACAAGCCTTAAATTCACATATTTGGGATATAAACTTTAAGTTTATTGCAAAAAAGAAACTTTATTCAATAAAGAGTTCCATCGTCTCTCTTTCATCATTTATAGACATTTCTTAGATAGTTCTACAAACTCATGGCATTCTTGATATCCTGATTTTTTTCTTTGCGAAACTAATAATAAATTATTTACAACTATCAGAATATTTATCATCAAATATATGTTAAATAAAATTCATAATATTTAATAAAATGCTAGTTTCAACTGATTATGGATCATTTATACCATCATCCATAACAATGTCAAGTACTTCAAGAATAGAAGAATACATCCACCTAAAACTAAGCAATCTAGTATAATATGAACCCCAATAAGTGTCACCAAAATGTTATAAGGTAGTTTTTGATTCAAGCCCTAACCACTCGATAACTCCCATTTTGAAGTGCTTCAAGAAATTTTTATATCGTATAACTTTTAGAGCATCACCCCTTCTTTAGATGCTCTAGCAGTATTCAGAACTCTGGTCACAAACTCGAAAAGTGCCTGTACTTGAAATGATTCTTTGCGGAAGCCACCAAAGTTAACTATATTTGATGAGGAAAATAGTGCACATAAAAGACATAAAGATTACATCTTAGAATAAATATCTTTATATATTTAACTCAACCTATATATTACTTGCACAATTATAGTCCTTATCACGTACTTTTGATATCTAAAATTATATAAAGTAGATATTCTATGACAATTTTAAGTGAAGCAGATATGACAGAGGTGATATGTTGAATACTAATGTAATGCTCAATGATACGACTATTTATGTCAACATGTCTAAAAGCAATAGTCATCTATTGCTATATCAGAGACTCGTTAACTAGAATAGATAAATAAGAATCACCAATAACTCTTAACAATAATAGCATGACAAATGTCATTTTTTAATTTTTGGTGAAGCTAATTATAAATTTTCATCTGCATTAGAAAATTATACCTTTAGACATTAGCATTATGATTAGTAAGAAAATGAAAGAGTTCTAAATAATTTTCTTGGTTATGTGAGTGTTCAGATCCCTCATGACTATGAAATGATAAACTTTGATGCAAGTGAAATCTAACACACTCATTGGGTGCAGTCCATAAAATTCTGTATTCCACTTATCATTAGCTGATTTGAACATGAAAGTAATACTCTTTTAATGCTATTGAGTTCTCACATTGCTGTCTAGCTATATTATGAGAACTGTTATGCTTCCTCATATGTTCAACAAGTTTACTTTTTTTCTTCCAATTTCTAAATTCTTTACTCACAAATGAGAAATACCCTCTTAATAAGATGAACCTTATGATTCACACTTTAAAAGATAACAAAATAACCATTAACATGCATCTTTTGCCCTACTATATCTTAGCTAGATAGGATGATCATTGAACCAATCAGGATTGAACTTTCATTTATATTTTCCAAATAATGTATATAAGAATATATGACTATGTGGTTGATAAGGGTCTTTTTTGTAAGTATGTTATTCGACATTCATCTCTATTATTAGCATTATAATGCCAAATTAATGGTCTAAGTCTAGATTTTGCTGGTAAACGTGCATGATCAATGTGCACTCGAATATTTTGGAATTTAAATCGGGATTAATCATTTTAACAGGATGAGATAAATCATTTACTGCTTTTCTTTTCTAGTATCTACCAATCAAAATAATAAAGTAAATAGATCCCATGAAAAAACTCATTAATTATTTATTACTCATTTCCCTAAGTTCTCATATCAATCTACCAATTATTCAATCAAAAAATCAATTTAAGTAACAATAAAATTACAAATCAATCAATTATAAGCAGTAGTAAAGCACATATAACATATAAATTTAATAAAAACCTGAAAGATATCCACTTCTATGCATGATAAAATATTTACTCTAATTAGAACAAGAACTATGTTTTTCTTAAATTATCAATAAGAAAAGAGAACTAGAGAAATAATCATAATCAAATATCATTATTGTCAGGAAAATTTGAGAAACAATAAAAAAAACTTGCAGATTGTGCATGTCAATGTTGTAAGATCCTCGTTGTTATATTAGGTGCTAAAACATAAAGCCCCAAAATTAGTCAAAACTCAGGTTACTTAACATACTATAATGCTATCCATAATCCAATGAAATACTTATACAACCATAAAATGTTAAATTGGAAAAAGAAATGTATTATAATTCTAAGATTCTTCTACTTACAAAAATACTATAGTAAGGTGACTCATTAATGATTTGCATTAAATACAAAAAATTATTCTGAAGAAAATAACTTCAACATTTAAGCATATAAATATGTTAATTAACACATGTTATCCAAGTTCAGATCTAATCATACTTCTCTTCTGAATTTGTAGATTGGTATTTATTTCTTGATCCAATAATAACAACAAAAATATTTAAGATATAGGTAGCATTTATAGTTTATAATGAATAATTTAATCATCAAATATTACTTTGTTTTTACTAACAGTGTGAAGAACCAAAAAGAAATTTTTTTTTTCCATAGTCAATTGATGATGGAGAATAACTGATGATCATGGAGCAAAATATTAATACTTGATTAATTGATATTTCATGATAGGTATCAATCTGAATGCTCCCAAAAAAACAAATCTTGAATAAATGGCAATGATTAATCAACAATTTTCAAAAGGAACCTAAGAAACTAAAGCATAAGTAACGTGAACGCCACTAAATTCTCAAACACAATACAAGCAACAAAATACAATAATTTTCAAGTAGTCAATATACAAAATGGAATGCCTTTAGGGTTTTACCTGGGAGGGGCTGAAATTTTTCGAAAACGAGAATTAAGAAAAAGATCTGAGAGAGAAGAACTCCACTTAAATAAGAGTTCAGACTGTAAACTTGTTGGAGATCAAACTCTATACTTGTTGAAGTTTAAATCATAGAATTAGAGGTCAAAATTTGTCGAGTGAGAGAGGATGAACTGATTGCTAAGAGGGAGATGTCAGGGCAAATGTCGTGGATCAAGGGGGCTGGCTGTGTGGCATTGTTATCTCTGGGGTTTGTGGAATGGGAGAGAGAGAGAGAGAGAGAGGACGAGAAGGCAAAGAGTGAGGGTGTGATGGAGTGTCACTGAATTAGGAAGATATTCAATGTAATTGGATTTATTTTGGAGAGGATAGTAATGTTAATTGGAGATAATTAAACCCCTTGACCATTTCTTCATTCATTCATGATAAGCCAAAGAGAGATTCTTTTCACTCCCTCACTCTCCATATCCAAACTCTGCCATGGAACAAGGGAAGCGAAGGCTAGGGATTTTTCAGTAATTTGGGGGAAAAAATAAGGTAAACAAACACCACAATTACAACAACAACTAAGCCTTTTATTCCAAGTATTTGGGGTAGGCTACATGAACCAAAAAAGGAATCACGCCGGATCGATCACTTTGATATTCCTTCTCCATTCATTTCTATCAAGTAATATCTCCTTATTTAAATCTCTAGACTCCATATCTTTGCGTATCATCTCTATCCATGTTTTTTTCGGTCTTCCCTTCGTTCTTTTAACTTGTCCTATTTTGATAAACTCCCCTCTTCGAACTGGTGCACTTGTATGCTTACGTTGCACATGACCAAACCATCGTAAACGATTTTCTCACATCTTCTCATCGATGGGAGCTACACCTACCTTAGCACGAATATTTTCATTTCTCACTTTATCTCTCATAGTGTTGCCGCACATCCAACGGAGTATGCGCATCTCTGCTACACTTATCTTTTGTTAATGACGTTTCTTTATAGTCCAATATTCTGTGCCATATAATAAAGCTGGCCTAATAGAAGTTCTACAAAATTTTTCTTTCAATCTTAACGGAATGTTACGGTCGCATAAAACTCCCGTTGCTCTCCTCCATTACAACCAACCAGCTTGTATCTTATGGTTAACATCATTATCGATCTCTCCATCACTCTGAATGATAGAACCCAAATATCTAAACTGACTGCTCATTCGTATCTCTTACCTATTCAGTTTTACAGCATTATAGTATATGGTCCGTTGTTTATTAAATTTACACTCCATATGCTCTGTTTTAGACCTACTCAATCTAAAACCTCTAGATTCTAATGTATGCCTCCATAACTCTAACTTGGTATTTATCCCTGCTCTTGTATCATCAACTAAAACAATATCATCAGCAAATAGTATACACCAAGGTATCTCATTCTGAATGGTTTTAGTAAGCTCATCCATCACTATAGAAAATAAGAATGGGCTCAATGCAGATCCTTGATGCAATCCAATTGTGATAGAAAAATCACTTGTTAAACTACCACATATTCTGATATTGGCCACTACTCCATTATACATGTTTTTAATTATGTCGATATATTTGATGGGAACTCTTTTCTTCATCAGTGTCCACCAAAGTATCTCTCGTGAAACCTTATCATAAGTTTTCTCTAAGTCAATAAATACCATATGCAAATCTCTATTTCTCTCTCGGAATCGCCCTATAAGTTAACGAAGTAAATGAATAGTTTCTATCGTCGATCGTCCCAGCATAATCCAAACTGATTCTCCGATATTTTAACAGTTTGTTGCAATCTATGTTTAATTACCCTTTTCCAAAGCTTCATAGTGTGACACATGAGTTTTATTCCCCGATATTTAGAACAACTCTGAATGTTGCCCTTGTTCTTATACAGAGGTACTAGGGTACTCTTCCTCCATTTATTTGGTATTTTCTTAGTTTGCCAAATCTTGTAAACAAACACCACAGTTCTCTTGTATAATTCTCTATTACCTTAATTCAAGCAAGCTATTATGTTCAACAAAAAGATGAAGCTTAAATATATTGACAGAGTTCCATGAATAGTAATGTAATAAAAAACAATAATAAAAAACTAAAGCATTTAGCGGAAACAAATCATGCAGTACTTTCTATTTTAAAACGAAGAACGAACATCAATTCAATGGTATAAAGATTTCACTATATGATTTTGCAGAATTTGACATAATAGTGTGAGTAAGGTTGAGATTTATACTATCTAAAATAATTCTTGAAATGATCTCTTACACACAGATTAATTGACTAAAATCATGGAAACTGAAACTAGGCAGAAAGCTATCAACAATACTTAGTTAACTACTCTTAGTTAACTTCTCCATAATAGTTACAAGTTTAAGGTACGCATTGCAGAGACAAAGGAAGAAAAGGACTGTCATTAAACTGAAGCAGACATGCTTGACAAAAACTTGTCACTTTATAAGTGTTATATATAGCATATTAATATCCCTTATTTTATCTATTTTTGTATATAAATAATGCTACTCGTGTCTGTTTAGCGTATATTTCAAGTAAAGCCTATTACTACCAGGATATGTCATGAAATTACAAGAAGTTCGAAAAAACCGAGTCCAGAAAAAGCAGAAGAGAAAAAAACTACAGAAGCACAGAGGTAGAAGCCATCAAAGTGGAATCCAGTTATATAAAAGAGAAGAGAAAAGCTAGATGATTCAGTGTTGCAAAGCAAAAGGGCAAAAGCTTTATTTTTGTTGCTATTTAGTGGTAGCAATGTTGGCCTCCCTTGTCTCCAGCTTTCTTTTGCTGACTCATACGTGGAGTAGGGCACTTCTAACAAAAATTTACCACTGCTATTTGGCAGTCAATACTGCTATTTGGTGGCAAAAATAATGAGTCTGTGTTTGGAAATTGTATGACGGCTTGATTGTAATTTTGCAGTTTTACTATTTTGACTGAATTAGGGTTTTATGACCCAAGGCCTATATATTAGCCAAAGTCCTTGTAAATTAGGATTTTCTATGCTTTATTGAGATTAATATAATTAGAAGATTAAACCCTAGGAATAACGACCACCATACCAGAGCTCCAAGGCTATTTCTTGCTGTTTATTGCAATTCTAAGTAGGTAAATTTATTTAATTGCTTTTTAATTAATACTTATTGCTTTCTAGATTAGGATTTTATTTGCTTTATAGTAAAAATTAGATTTTTAATAGTTCTTATACATAAAAATATCTATTTAATTAATAAAACTATGAGTAACTAATTTTGTTTAGTTCTAGGATATAGAAGAAGTTAGGGATCAACCATAATATAGTTTTTATTTATTTTCTTCCTAAAAGAACTAAAAAAAACATGATTTTTCTATGATAACGAAAGATAGTAATTTGTAGATCTAATATTTTGATATATTATGCTTAAGTTTATCTTTTGATAGCCTATTTTAGTTCGGGTTTGGAATTATTATTTTTGATTTTATTTGTAGAAATCTCTATTAGTTTACTTTTATAAAAAGTTACGAATTTTGATGAGTTATGTTTGCATAATACTTAATAATTTATACTTAGAGTGATTTTAATAAAAGTTAGACTAAAAAGATTATCTTTTTAATATAATCATAATTGTTTATGCTAGAAAGATAGGAGGAAGCTAATAAAAGAGTATTCGGTTTTGAACTAGTGGATTCGATATCGTAGACTAATTTTAGAATAATTACAAAAAAACCTCTAGATTATATTAGTTAACCTGGCAGGATAATAGAAAAAGCAATATCACAAAATAACTGAGATTTTTAAGGGAACAACCTGTTTGTGCTATAATTACAATGTACGCTTGCAGTTAGGTATTTCACATCAAGTTTTTTGTGCAGGGTATCGATGGTATTTTCTTATTTTTTTCATATGTTTTACGAGGTAACAATGTATATTGAAAGTGTAGGAATATGGAAGTATAGGTATAGGGAGTTTAAAAGGATCATAGGAGCAACAGAAAAGCAATACAGAAACCAGGGAGCCAAGCCCCCTGATTTTGCTGCCAAACAGAGGCCTGAGACGCTATTCAGTGGCAGGTAAGGCTCTACCTCTGTCCAATTTTTCTCATGTTCTATGTTTTAGGTTTTTGGTTTTAATAATAAATAATAAATAAACAGTGGGAGTATCATTTTTTTAGTTGATCATATTTCTTTTACTTTTCATCTGACTACACTACATCTGACACTTCTTGCATTAGTTTTAGAAACTTGCACATTCATCCACATACGTTGGTCTATATCACATTAGACCCATGATCAATTTGGTCGATTCGTGAGATCAGATTTTATCATGGGTAACAAGATGGACCAACCGATTCCGATCCTTCAAGATCTTTGTTAGCTATTGCGTATATTACTCCCATCATGCACAAAACTTCGACAAGCCGCGGGTAATAAATATGACTTGAAACCGCAGTACATCAGTATGCTTCCTTAGTTTACTAGATCTGATTCTGAGAACGTCTACCTATTTATCAGTAAATTTTAGGAAGTGTGTATGATGATTAAAAAGAACACTTATCAGATGATACAATAAATCTCCGCTTCATCCTGTTTGCCTTAAAAGATAATACCAAGAAGTAGTTATATAGCATGCATATGGATTCAATCACTACTTAGAATGAATTTATGACAGTATTTTGTAAGAAGTACTATCCTATCAAAAGAGGGCTAGAATAAGAAATGCTATCAATCAGTTCCATCAAGTACAAGGAGAACTCTTCTAGAAGTATTTGGAACGATTCAAAGACTTACTAGCACAGTGCTCCCACCATGTGATAGAAAAGTGGCGGTTGTGTCAAATCATGCACGAAGGACTCGATGACACTTCTAAAACTCTTCCTGAGTTTATATGTCAGGGAAAGTTTATTCGGAAAAATGAGGATGAAGCATGAAATTTCTTATAAGGCCTAGTATGGAAAACTATATAGTGGGAAAGTCCTGAGGAGAAGCCCAATCCATCGACTTCTGTGAATAAGGGCAAGATCTATAGCATCGACAGCTTTGTTGCTGCTGAACCTGAGATTGTGGCCCTTATGAAGAGAATCGAGGTGTTAGAAACTCCTACTGCTCCATAGACAGTCAAGTCAATTAATTGCACCTCCCACATGCTTCCATTGCGGAACTCTGAATCGTGTCTTGGAGGAGTATCCACTCTTAGTGAATTATATGGGCCCAATACTTGAGCAGGCAAACACCTTATATTAATAACCCATGAATGATCTATACACTCTGACATACAATTCTAAATGGAGGAATCAACCAAACCTTTTATGGAGTCAAGAGCAGTATTAGGGACCCCTAACTCCAACATACAGTCTCCACCCAATGATCAGTTTTCAAGACCTAATATGATGTCTAACAACACCCAAACGTCATGAACTACGGGAACAACTAGAATAAACCACCTGTATCTAATCAATCATATCCATAATAGGGGCCTAACAATAATCACGATAGATGGCTAACGCCACTTGAGAGGAGCATGGATAATCTTCTTACGACAACGTTCAACTTAGATGCGAACATGCAAAATCTAATGAAAGTATCTACCAACTTTATACAATAGACCGACCAGTAACTTCTTGCAGAGTAGCAGATTGGACAGTTAGCCACACAACTCAGTAAGTGAGGGACGGGTACCTTTCCGAGCCAACCAATAGTGAATCCCACCTCTAACTTCTTTCAGTCTATTCTATCTCATATTTATCAATGCAATGCCATTCTCATGCTCAGATCTGGAAAACAAGTAGACAATAATATAGCCATGCTCTCTGATTTCACTCCTACTATTCCATAGGCTATACCATCTCCTACCTCTCTTTCTCCACATCCATCTCTATCACTTCCATTATCATCACATACTCATTCAGATGAATATGTTTCTAAGCTGAAAACACTATATCCCAATCGACTTAAGAAATCTTCACTGCAAGTAGAGAAGATTCTCGAAACACTTCAGCAAGTGAAGGTTAACATTCCACTCCTTGATATCATACAATAAGTTCCCATTTATACCAAGTTTTTTAAGGATTTGTGCACTAAGAAACTAGCAATAAATGTACTTGAGAAAGTCTTTCTTACTGCAAACATATCTCAAATCCTCTCTAGCTCCTGGCCTGTCAAGTGCAAAGATCCAGATTCTCCCATAATCTCATGTACAATTTGGAATAATACCTTTGACATGCGTTACTTGATCTAGGGGCAAGTGTCAACTTTCTTCCTTATATTGTTTATTAACAACTGGAGTTAGGAAAATTTTAATATATTAAGGTCATATTACAGCTAGTTGATCGTTCGTTCAAGAGACCACTTGGTATGGTTGAAAATGTGCTCTTCAAGGTCGGTGAATTCATTTTTCATATAGACTTTATTGTTTTAGAAACCGAGCCGATCCCCAATCTATGAAATCAAATTTCTGTTATCTTAGGCTATTCTTTACAACTTCAAATGTATTAATCAAGTGAAGGAGTAGCCTAATGAAATTATCATTTGGGAAAATGACTATGACATTAAATATATTCTACATGGATGAGCATGACGAGCTCCCTCATTGAGGTTAACATGGTTCATAGCATATACACTCATCTATCTCTTATACTGATGTTGAACCTACGTTTGAGTAAATTTTTAAAGAAGAGCTCATGTTATTAGATGAATTAGCACACACCGACTTTATGTATGATGACACTTTTATAAGCGTGCAATCACTAATGAGCAAAACTTTGAGGATTTGTTTGCAGATGAGCTCGCGTTACTTTGTGAGTTAGAAAGGCCACCAAACTTTACAGTCCATGGCTCACTTGATCATGGTTCACTCTTCACATCTCACAATATTTCCATATGCATGTATGATGCTAATGATGATTGGAATATTTATATTAAAAATTTATTTAAACCAATCACTAGTACTTATGTAAGGAAAAAGAGGAAACGAGAATGACATAAGAAACACAAAGGTAATTTTGTGATTTTTAGGAGGTTGATGAGACACACACATTATGAAAGTGGGAAGCAATTGAGAGCTCGTAACCATTTTCTGTGCGTTAATAGGGTGATCTCTTTGAGATCTTGATCTTTCACGATTCCCACTCTTTGTATATTATTTGTACAATAGTTTAAATATTTATTTTACCATTTTTAATTCATGTATGACAGCATACGTGAGTTTAGGTGTGTGGCAGGATTAGAATTTTTTGTATTTTCTTTTTAGGATTTTAGGATTTTTGGGTTAGTTTATTTTAATTTGGGGTAGTTTTTAGGGTATTTTGAAAAAAGTTAAAAATTTGAAAAATTATTTTCTGCAATAAATTGAGCTAATTACAAATAAAAGGATAAATTTAGATTTGAGATTTGACGGGAAATGCAGATTGGATAATACACTTATAATTTTATAAAAAATATTAAAATCCAAAAAATAAATACCACTAATGATAATTTTGAGGTAATTATATATTTGTTTTGCACTTCACAATGGTTTATTAGATTAAGGATAAAAATAATAATAATGGAGTAGTTTTTTCTCTCTAAATAAAATATATATTATATATAAGAAAATAAATAAAAGAATAAAGATGTGAACTTGGTATTAAGACAATGATCATTTCTAAATAAATCAATTTATTAAGAATTGCTAATTAGTTGGGTATTTGTACCTAAATAAGCGTGAATATTCACACGAATGGTGTTTTTAAGAAATAAAGCTTTTGTCTTTTGTTTGATTTATTATAACCATATCCATTGTACATAATCACTGACTATTATCTTAGCTAATATGACTCACCCTTTCACTCTTTTTGGTGACTGGTTTGGCTAATTGCTCTAAACTCTCTCTTTGTCTAGTCTAAATCAACTAATTTTATTCTAATTCTGAATTTGTTTATGACTATTATAGCTATATCTACACATGATTCTGACACACAACATTGGACATATCTAATATATGGTGCATGATAGTAATATTAGATATGCATTTCTGGTAGTCGACACCCATGATACAATAGATATAATTACTTTGAAACAGAATGATGTAATCAATTCTACAATAATCTTAGTATATATACATAATCCAAAACTGATCTGTTAATTAACTTTTGATTTATGATTCATATATTAACGAATATATACACTATATCAATAACACAAACCATAAATGTTCCTGGACCAAACATATCATACAACAAATAACAAGGGGTTAATAGGAAAACTATATGATGGATAAGAACTATATCATATAATATTTTAGGTGATTGCAATCTAGGAATCAAGATTTTTCACTATAGCAGTTCCATGTAGTACTGGATTACCATCTAATTTTGAGTTCCAAATTGGAGCATCCATTCTGATACGGAATTTAATTCTAGTGACTTGAGGTGCATTATAGTTCAGCACCATGAATCTAAGACCATATTCGGATATGCACTAACACTTATGTGATAATGAAAAATAGTGTTGTCTTATCCACTGGCTAGATTCAATATCTAACATGAAACGTGAGTGAGACCAGACTTATATTTATGCATCCAAATACCTAGTTTAAATATAGTTCCACATATGTTTATATTTTCATGACTTATTCTGAGTACTATGATAGTATAACTTCATTCTTCTTTATGTGTTGCTTGCTAGGTTTAATCCCATAAGTTCTAAGGTGTGGAAGACGTGGAAGGAGAGTAGCTCCACCTAATGACCCATACTTCCTTGAGTAGATCGAGTGACAGTAAGTAGAGGGAGCATTTTTCGAAGATCTTTTATACATATCTATTTATATTTTCTTTTTGTCTGGATATTACTTCACTCCTTTGTTCTTTTGGTTTTTCATGTAAATGTTCAGAGCAATGTGTCATTTTATATAATCAACTTTTTTTTATAAATGAATTCTTTTATCTCAGACACGTTATTTATTTATCTAATATAGTTATAGTTACAGTTATTCTATAATCCTATGCCTTTAAGATTAGAAATATTTTGAATTTCCCGTTTCTCAGAAGCAGCTGAAAAACAAAGCTTCACAAGAATCCTTGTCAAAACAAGGGGCTCTTGTGATATCATATTCTTGAAAGCTTTCAAGTAGAAGAGTACCAACTAGAAGGAGCTTGATGCCACAACAGGACTGCTTACCAGTTTTAGTGATGTAGAAATGCCTGCTCTGGGATCAATAGCTCTTCATACTTCCTTCGATGATACCTAGAGAAGCATAGGCTCGAAGGTCAATTACCCAATCTGGACGTGCCTTCCCCTTATATTATGATCCAAAGACAACATGCCTTAAATGCACTTAGAGTAGTTGTGACTATCCTCCATCACGTTATGAAGTTAATGACCGAAAATGGGTTGGTTAGGTCATCAACAACTAAAGAGTATCCATAAGTTGTTACCTCACAATGATCAAAGGGAAGGGATAAACATTTGAAGTCATGTGCTTCAAGCACTAGAAGAGATTGAAGACGTATGCCCGACCAGCTCGAAGTCGACGTCTCTGACATGAGAACTTTGACATCCGTCTTTCACTTGGTAAAGATACCATTATGGTTTCTCTTCGAGATTCTGCCATAATGATACAGATCAATTTTTTTTTTTGGTCTCCCTTCATGGACTAGCTCATTTTTTTCCTCTGAGAAAACTAGGATTTCTTTGTATAGAAGACATTCGATATGGAAGGCATCAACCCTATGTTTATCTGCCACTAGATTAATGTAAACCCATCCTACATTCTATAAGCACGTCTTATGCTACCAAATTTGTTCGGGAAGTCAGCTATCCTGATTGGATGGACAATGTTGTGCTTGTAAAGAAGCCAAATGGAAAGTAACACATGATACTAACGGCAGTAGACCGTTGGAAAAAATTAAGCTCAAGTGTCAAATCGGTGATATGAAGACGGAAGTCACGTGTTACGCGATAGACGCGGACACATCATACAATCTGCTACTAGGGCGACCTTGGATCCATAGCAATCTCATTGTGCCCTCCAAGTTACACCAATGCATGAAGTATGTCGACAAAGATGCGAACGTGAAGACGCTCGTTGCGGAAAAATAACCCTTCAAACGAGTTGAAAATTACTTTACTGATGCGTTGCTGTATCAAGATGCATTCGGTGTTACAGATCAGCCCATTCTAGATGACTCTGATAGCGGCGAAGAGGCTGATACAGAATCAGGATCCGAAGATTCAGAATCCGAGGATGTAGTTTGGGACGGTGAGCCCATTATGATAAGCCTCGAAGGCCTTGATGTAAATAACGCCGTTCACTCTGATGGTGAATGGGTGATAAATGAAAATCTAAAATTTGCTTATTCTTCTGGTGTTGATTCTGAGCCCTCAAGCACTAGTACAGATGCATTTAGCGACTGTGTAAATGAGGTATATTCCCTGACTTCCTTCCAAGCAGCTATCCGCTCATCCTTATACGAATTAAGTGATGACGTTGAAAGTGCTAACCAGGTCATTTTTGAGGTCCCTTCCAAAAACGGAACCCAAAAAGCCATAGTATTTGGAAGAGCAAGTCATAAGAACAAAAAGAAATGCTTAGATTTTGGGATGAACAGGAAAAACCCGAGTTCTTTCATTACGATGAAAAATCTCATAGATTAATGAAGAAAATGGGGTATAATCTAGCCGAAGGCAGTGGATTGAACTTCGGAAAAGGAAGAAGGACAATTCTTCAACCCTGTGTCCCAGAAGGAAAAATGTCAGATTATTATCAGAGAATCGACAGGGAGTTGGGATACGTCACCACTCCCGAGAGTTTCTTAGATGAAAAAACCGAAGAACGATAGTACGATCATTCGTCAGAATCACCATGCTGGGACTCAGATGTCAGTATCGGTATGATTTTCCGCGAAGTGTCCGTGAACATGGCTTCCGTGATCCAAGAAGACGAAGAAATCTAGTCGATAAGAGACGATCTCTGGGCCAAGCATCTTAATATGAAGTGGGAGAGTCAGTTTGAACAGCGCGAGCCTCCAACTGAAGACAAAGTGATCCAAATTAATATGGGGGATGAAAAGAATCCTAAACCCATATTCATAAGTGAGAATCTATCCTCGGAAGAAAGGGAGGAGTTGATATTCCTCACTCGCGAATACATTGATATTTTCACGTGGAGTTATGAGGAAATGCCTGGATTAGATCCGAGCGTGGCGGTTCACAAATTAAACATCCAGCCAGAGGCTAAACCAGTAAAACAACAACAACGAAGATTCCGCCCAGAAATCATATAAGCTATAGAAGCTGAAATCAGGAAATTAATTGAATCAGGCTTTATTTGCGAGGAACAACACCCTGATTGGGTCGCGAATATAGTTCCCGTGACCAAGAAAACGAAAAAATCCGAGTTTGCATAGACTTTAGGGATTTGAATGGGGCTTGCCCTAAAGACGAATTCCCATTACCTACCACGGATATTATGATAGATAATACTTGTGGGTATGAGCGTATGACGTTCATGGATGGATTCTTAGGGTATAATCAAATAAAGATGTACCCTGATGATGAAAAGCATACATCTTTTAGAACACCACTCGGGGTATACTGCTATACAGTCATGCCCTTTGGCCTAAAGAATGCAGGCGCTACGTATCAACGTGCCATGAACGCAATATTCCAAGAGCACCTCCGGAAAACAGTGGAGTGCTACGTAGATGACCTAGCGATTAAGAGCAGGAACAAAGATGATCACTTGAAAGATTTGAAGACAGTGTTCTACCTCATGAGGAAGCACCAGCTCAAGATGAATCCAACTAAGTCTTTCCTGGGAGTTTCCAGTGGAAAATTCCTCGGTTTTGTTGTAACGTCGAAAGGGATACATCTCGATCCAGATAAAGTCAAGGCTATCCAAGACATGCCACCTCCCCGTAACCTCAAAGAGCTAAGGGAGTTGCAAGGCAGGCTGACGTACATCCGCAGGTTTATATCAAATTTGTCTAGTAAATGTCAGCCTTTCACCAGATTAATGAGGAAAGGAGTGTCATTTGTCTGGGATGACGCATGCCAAAAGGCTTTTGAAGAAGTCAAACAATATCTCACGAAGCCACCGGTGCTTGTATCCCCAGTCTCGGGAATGCCCTTCTTACTATATGTAAGGGCTATGGACCATTCATTGGGCGCTTTGCTAGCGCAGAAGAATGAGTAAGGCCATGAACAAGCTATTTATTATCTAAGCAGAATGATGGTTGGGGCAGAACACCGGTATAATCCTGTGAAAAAAGAATGTCTAGTTTTGGTATTCACAATACATAAAATACGACACTACTTAGCTGGACAAACCATCCACGTTATTTCGAGAGTTAACCCTCTGAGAATATTAATGACTAAACCAAGGTCATTAAATTCAAGACTATCCAATTGGGCTTTTTTGCTAGCACAATATGATATGCACTTTGTCCCATAGAAGTCTATCAAAAGATAGGCCGTGGCCGACTTCTTGGCCGAACATCCAATCCCAGTATCCTCTAGGTTATACGAACAAATCCCAGGAGAGTTAGAAGAATGTGACTTGATTCCAGAAAAGGATGACTCAAGAAGGTCTTCCGAGGCAAATACGGTCTCGAAAAGTGTATGGCAGCTTTTCTTTGATGGTGCCTCCCGAATGGGATTCGAGGGAAAGACGACAGCGGGGGTAGGAGTTGTTCTCGTCTCTCCCCGCAACCACATCATTCTTCAAGCTTACTCATTGACAAGTTCGTGCTCCAACAATGTCGCGGAATATAACGCCATCCTAATCGGTTTAAGAATAGCCAAACAACTGGGGGTCGACTACTTGGAGGCATATGGGGATTCTCAACTTGTCGTGAATCAAATAAAAGGGGAATACGAAGTCAAACATGAAAACCTCCTGCCGTATTATCGCACGGTGATCAAAATCGACGATGGTTTCGAGGGTTTTTATATCAGCCACATAAAGCGCCACCTAAATAGTTATGCAGATTCGCTAGCTTCCTTGGCTGCTACATTAGCTTTGCCCAAGCATGCTAAAAGGCAGATTATGGTAAGCAGCAAAGAATTGTTTTGTCCAAAGGGCGAGCTCAAAGAAGAAATGAAGAAACTGCAAGGAGACGAAGCTGACGCTTTCGAATCAAGCCTGGAGCCAAGGGATTGGCGTTTTCCTTATATAGACTATGTCCTTTACGTTATATTACCCGAAAGTCCAAAAGAAGCTAGAGCAATTCAGAGAAGGGCTGTCAAGTTCTACTACAATGCAGAACTCCAGACATTGTATAGAAAATCCTACGATGGAGTTTTACTTCGTTGTCTCTCCAACCGCGAAGCACAAGAGGTACTCGAAGAAACTCATGCTGGCATCTGCGGAGCACACCAGCCAGGGCCAAAACTTTGGGATAGAATCCGAAAAATGGGTTATTACTGGCCCAAAATGATGACAGAAGCGGTTAAATATGCCAAAAAGTGTAGGGCCTGCCAAATACATGCAGACTTTATACATAAAGCTCCGGAGTATCTTCACTCAACAGCTACGTCATGGCCATTCGAACAATGGGGTATGGACACGTAGGGCCAATTTCTCCACCATCAACGAGAGGACACCGTTTCATTTTAGCCATAACTAATTACTTTTAAAAATGGACTGAGGCCATTTCCCTAACCGAAGTAAAATCGTCAGATGTTATCAAATTCCTCAAGTATCATGTACTTTATCGCTTCGGGGTGCCTAGAAGAATAATTCATGACAATGGACCTCAGTTTGTCAGCCAAGTGTATTCCAGATTCTGCAACAAGTACAGGATCGAGGATGTGACTTCATCACCATACTACCCTGCAGCTAATAGTCTAGCAGAAGCTTTCAATAAGACCATTGTAAAACTTCTTAAAAAGTTTGTGTCATCCAATTAAAGGGACTGGGACGAAAAGCTCGGAGAATCTCTGTGGGCGTATCGCACTACAGTCCGAACTCCCACTAATGCCACGCCTTTCTCTTTGGTATATGGGTCAGAAGCAGTCTTGCCTTTGGAAATCCAAATTCCATTATTACGAGTCGCGTTAACAACTAGGATGACAGAAGAAGAAAGGCATCAGTAAAGACTCCAAGATTTAGAAGCCTTGGATGACAAGCGCTTGGAAGCTCAACATAATATCGAGCTATACCAGGCGTAGATCTCCAGAACCTTTAACAAAAAGGCTAAACGAAGAACTTTTAAGAAGGGTGATCTGGTCATGTCAGTTAGAAGACCGATCATAACAAGCCAGAAGCCTAGGGGAAAGTTCCAGCCAAAGTTGGAGGGACCCTTTGTCATTGACACGGTCTACTCCAACGGCGCGTATCGGTTGACAAAGCCTAATGGTGACAAGATCCCGATGCCAATCAACGGCAAGTTCCTGAAGAAATATTATTCTTAGCAAAATTGTAGAACACCAGTTATAATACAGCCTGGGTAGTTCTATGCAAGTTATGAGCAAAAAGTTTATCTGTAATCAGAAGTTCATTAATGGAGGTTCTTGGTTCCGGACTAAAAGCCTTTAGTTTGCGAACCAAACTCTCTTTTTATCAAATTTGCCAAGTTAAATAATACCTCTAGTGAACCAAACTTTCTTTTTATCAAATTTGCCACGTTAAATAATACCTCTGGCGAACCAAACTTTCTTTTTATCAAATTTGCCAAGTTAAATAATACCTCTGGCGAGCCAAACATTTTGTTTTATCAAATTTGCCAAGTTAAATAATACCTCTGGCGAACCAAACTTTCTTTTTATCAAATTTGCCAAGTTAAATAATACCTTTGGCAAACCAGATTTTCGTTTCTTATCAACAAGAAGTTATTTCATTCACAGTAATTTTGGGTACTTAGAAAATCTCGATTCATCTTTAAGATTATCAAGTTAACAGTTACTTCTGGTAATCAATATCAGAATCATTCTCTAGATACTCTTGGTTACGTAAAAAGAAAAGAACTTCTTTATTCATCATCGGAGTAAAATTATAGAGAACTTTTATTTTCTCTTCTGCGTCATCAATGTCTTACTGAAGGATCTCATAAGCTTGAACAGTAGCTTGGCGACGCAGTTTCTCGTCTCTAGCAATAACATTCTGCGCTGCAGCAGCCTCTAGCGAATCCAATTCAGCTTGCATCGCCTGGAGATCCCTGGATATATTGTCCCTCTGACGCGACAAATTGGCGAGATTCCTCATTGACTCATCACGTTCCTTGGTGATCTTGGCTAGGAAAGCTTGGGCTTTGGCAATGGTCTCTTGAGTCCTAGTAATAGCTTGATCATGGCACTTGACAATTGAAGCAGCGGCTTCCACTTGAAGAACCAGAGACTCGCGGTCTGATTGACCCTTTTTTTAAAGAGGCCTTGCAAACATTTGCTCTCTCCCGAGTCTCCTTCTAGAACTTAAACTGTTCCTCTCTCAGCTTCTGGAAAATGATTTCCACTGTCTCAGATTTATTAGCACTTCTCACTTTTGACAGGAATTCAGCATGCTTTTGAAGCTGAGTTATCATAAGCCTAAAAGGAGCAGCTCTATCCTCTCCACCAATGCTAACAATACCAGTTAGATAAATATTGAGAACATTGGCGATTGAAGCAAAAGGAACCCCCTTCAGTATTTTATCAATACAGCGGTCCAGGAAGTGAAGGAAAATCTTCACTGTATCCTTCAACAAATCATTCTCAAGCATGTCGATCTCTGCATGAGAAGGAGTGATATTGGTTGAGGCATAATCGGATTGATCCACAACCAAGCTAATACCAGGAGGAATGGCGCCTCTGGAGATCTCCGCAGAGTTACCAATCACGGCCTCCTGAACTACAACATCAGTTGGAATAGCTGTGGCCAAGACCATAGGCATAGCAGCCTCGGGAATCACCACTTCTGAAGTATCAACCGCAGAGGTAGTAACTTTGGTCACTTCACCAGTATCAGCTCCCGAATAGTATTGTCTGGGGAAGTCACCTTCACGCCCATGCACTCTAAGTCCGGAGTCGAAACTGGAGCTAGCAAAAAGAAGAAAATTAATAAGTGTTACAGTATCAGTTGATAATAATATAATTGCTAAAGAAAGAAAATGAAGACCTAAAGGTTAGACGATGGATTCTCCAAGTCCGTACACCTCAGGACCTAACACTTCAGGCCGGTATACTTCGGTTCGAACCCCCTCGCTCAAAAAGACGTATTTACCATGGTCTGAGGGAGGTGTAGAAGAGCGAAAACTGTTACTACTAGCGTCATCATCATCGCCCCATTCATCTTGCTCTTCAGAAGGAGGTGCTGCTTTTGGGGGATCTGATGCACGAGTCTCCCCAATGATTTGCACTTCATCATCTGCAGTGCCCTGAGCAACAAGAGCTACAGAATCCTCTTGTAAGGCCGAGGAAACACTGACTTCAACGTCGGCCTGGCCAATAGGAGGAGTAGAACCCTTTTGAGTAATGGGAGCAGGGTCATTGCAAAAAACATGTCCTTGATTCTGACGCCTCTTGAGGGAGCGAAGAGTTAAGGAGGAGTCATCTTCATCCTCCTTGGATTCATCAACGAGGGATTCAGCAACTGGAGTGGGTGTTGCAGTTCCTGTCCCAGACAGAGTGCTCTGCGAGTCAATCCCCCGCGGAATGGTAGGCAAGTCGCTAAAACGCCTTAGTCTCTTCCGCTTATGTGAAGATTTCTCGGGAGAAGACTACGATGGAGGAGAAGTCTTCCTCGATGTCGGATCAGGAGAAGCATCAAGGGAGGCAGCCTGAACTGGTGCATCATTGTCCTCTTCACTTTGCTCCGATTCATTAGATGCGCTGTCCTCCCTGAAATCCTCCATCCCTGCCACTTTCGTGCTGCCGGCCTTCTTTTTCTGGGCATACCAAGTTCTGATCTCTCGCAGACTGGTATGGTGTATGTTGAAATTCTGAGGAGCAGAGTTAGCATCCGCAAACCACTTACAGAAACAGAAGCTCATACTCGAGTTCAGGGTCTTGAGCGGAAGATCAAATTTGGCTTGAGTTCCACCTGCGACGAAATGAAACCAAGCTCAAGCTCCCTCAAAAACATTCCCAACAAAACTTAATTCTCTATTGGGATTACCAACGTAAAGCTGATCATACCCAAACTGTCGAGTAAAGCGACTCGGGTAGTAAGATTCTATATAACAAAGGTTCCCCAAACGAAGGACCAGATGCCCTGAGCGGATGTTTATCAACCACCAGAAACACCCCGAGGATAGGGTAGTAAATTTATCAACACCAGCAGTGTCCGCGAATTCTTCCCCGTATCCAGCATTCGGGAAGTATGGGAAACATCTGAACAACTCAAAAGTTGAAAAATGACGAAGGGTTTTGCGGATCGCGGCCATGTAGCCCCCTTTCCATTGCGACCTCTAGTAGTGCTGTACTTTGGGAGCACTTAAATCAATCTGCGAGTCTGCAGGACTCATCAAAGTGGGGCAATGTAGAACCAGCCAGGCCATCAAATAAGTATAAGGAAGTTCTACACGCGGATTAGGAATCTTAATAACAGGATCTCCTTTCTTCCTCTGCTCCTTCTTCACACTGCAGAATTTATCAGATATTCTTCTCAAACCGCTTTGGATACTGTATACCATGGCAGGCAACAAACTGAGTCGCCTACCCAATGCCAGTAGAACGGCTGGGTATACAGCCCCAATGGGTATGTTTTCGTGTGAAGGAATAACACACTTTTTCAGCCAGACCAGCAAATAACCCGCTAAGAAGGCAGGGTCAGATAAGAGTTGAAGGACCTGATAATGAAAACACTCAAAGAACATCCCAGCTTTGAAAACGTCCTCGTCAGATTCGGCAACATAAGCATCTGTCCCGAAACTTGCAATTCTTCTCTCAACCTCCTTTTCAGAAACTGGAGGAAGGCGAATAAAGTTCAGATTATTCCTAGAAAAATTAGGCAGAAGATATTGCAGCCACTTCTTTGGCTTCAAACTACGGGTGCCCGATGTGTGAGTGCAAATATGATAATGGCAGAGCAATTTCCAGTAAGTATCATAAGCCAAAGGGTCCTGAGTCTTCAGCAGATGGAGTTCTTCTCCAGTAGGGACGTACTCTTCATACGAGACGTCTCCCATAAGCAAGCCCGAGACTTCATGCATCTCGTGAAGGGTGAAACCCAATTTGCCTCGAGGGCAAAAGATTGTACAAGTATCAGGATTATACAATTCCAAGAAAGCAAAAAAATAGAATCTGCTGGCGGGAATGCCATACTGAACTGCCCTGATGGCGTGATACAGCTCCTCATGATGAAACTGATCTCTAAATGATCGCAGAAAGAAGTCAGTCAAGACCGCCCACTCTTCTTTCAAAGAACAGTGAACCCATCCAGGGGACGAAAATCCTGAACAGGAAACTCTTCTTGTGCATTGGTAAAACGGTGCAGGAAAGTCTGCGCGATTATAGGAACCTCGCCTCTGGGGAGATTATATTTAAGCAATCCCGGCAACAGTCCACGAAAGCTCTTCCCAGTTCCACAAGGAAAAACACTTTGAGCAGTGAATCCCCCCAGCAAAATGCTATCTCATGGCCTGTTTATGTGCCAGTCCATTCGCCTGGGTACGGAAAGGAATTGAAAGAATAAGAATGGATAAAATCTCTCCATATTGGGGAGAAACAAGTAGCGACCTTCAACTTGACGAAGCCACTTGTAATCGTCATCTTCCAAACCACTGTCGGGCATTGAAATATGGTCCCCAAATAAAAAGACGGGTTTGAGCAACGGAGACCGATCATCTCCTTCGAAAGGTGCATTGGTCATCAGCTCTTGCAATGTTGAGCGAGAAAGATGGAAAATTTTGTCTTCTCTCTCTTGGTTATCTGAGGCTGTACAATGGGTAAAGACATGACCAAATCTGAACTCTTTCTTCCCATCATAGCCATCTGAATATCCGAAATAATGATCGTTTGGCAAAGGATTCAAGGCGTAATCGACTGCAAAAGACATTCAAATTTAGAGATAATAAAAAAAATGAGAAAAGGGACTGCCTTCCGAATTTTTTTTTTTAACCTCCGATCAAGGGTTCCTGCCGAACCACTATCGAACTAGAGGTTGCTTGAGGATCTTGACGACCACTGGCAGCAGCGGAGGAAGAAGAAACTTTCTTCGGCATCTTTTGCAGATTAAGAAAATCTTTTCGCACAGAGAATCGAAAGCTATAGGAGATTGAAGATGAGAGATCTGAGGCGCCCTAACGAGGAACTCAGATTTTAAATTTCTTGGGATGAGAATAGCCTCTCTCATAAAGTGGAGTTATATAGCGGATGATTTGACAGACGAGATCTCTGGACAGACGTGATATCTGGCCCGAATCTCGTTGGTACCTTTTCATTTAATGAGGCTCAGAGAACGTCTCAATTCTTACGCCGTAAAAAAAAAGCAACCGCCTTCCAGCCTTCCCGCAACTAGAAAGGTGGAAGCCCGCGCCCCTAATACAGAAGTCGCGATTCTTCAGAAATTACAGTTTGCGACCCTAATACAGAGTTGCTTTCTTCGCCAAAAAGGTGGAAGCTCACGCCCCTAATACAGAGTCGTGATCCTTCAGAAATTACAGTTTGCGACCCTAATACAGAGCTGCTTTCTGCGCCAAAAAGGTGGAAGCTCGCGCCCCTAATACAGAGACGTGTCCCTTCCAAAGTAAAAATTTGCGACCCTAATACAGAGTCGTTTTCTACTCCAAAATGAAGGCTCGCACCCCTAATACAGAGACGTGCCCCTTCCAAAACAAAATCTGCGATCCTAACACAGAGTCATATGATCCAAAAATTGCAAAATGAGGCACTAACACAGAGTCACATTTCCCTTTAGAAGCAGCAGTGGCGCTAATACAGAGTCACAGATTTCTGCAAATACGATGGAGATTCTAATACAGAATATTATATCCAAAGTATTCCAAAACTCCTCAAGGAATCATGAGAGTTTTGGAAACTTTGGAAGGGGTTTTGTCGGCAAAAAATTCTGGAAAACAAAGCAAATCCGCGAATTCAAAACTAGAAGTCCGGAACTCGGTAGAGCCGCGAACCTGAAGACTGAGATTCGCGACCCAGTGACGACAGAATAGGTTCGCGAATCTAAAAATGAGATTCGCGACACTACCCATAACTTTCAGGTAGGGGTTTAATACAAAGTCACCCGACCCGAACAGAATAATTGCCATCTCGGATCGTAGGGCTAACTGCTAAACGAATGCAGCGGCGTTACTTCGATCGTGGGAGCAACCGCCTAACGAATATGACGGCACTTCTCGAGTAGTGGGAGCTAACGGTCGAACAAATATGGCGGGACGTTACTCTAAAACCCCTATAAAAGGCGGGGGAGCGAAAGAGAGAGAGACAGATACAGACGGACGTCTTCTCCCAGAAATTACTCCTGGTGATCAAGAGTAAAAAGCCCTTTTCCTTTCCTTTAGCCAACTGAGAGAGATTGTACGGAGTGTCAACGGAGAGCAGGATCGTCCTCCATAGCTACCTAGAAACCCAGCCTTAAATAAAGAGGAAAAACTATCTTCCTCATCTTCTGTAAACGGAAAACCGTTAGATTTTAATTCTTTATTGAAAGATTGTCAGTAAAGAGAAATTTAATTTTTATGGCGAACATCTGGTACTCAGTAAAATGGAAGCCTCAAGAAAAAGATAGAAACCATGGCAAGTTAGTGGCAATATGGAAAGATCCATTCACCATTAATAAAGTTCTCGAACTTGGGACTTACTAACTCTGAGAACTAGGGAGTAGAATACTTGGTCATATGTGGAACGCCAAATCCTTTGCATTTTTTATCAATAAAGATCGAATGGCTCTTAAAATCATTAGACTAGTCGGGAAATGCTTAGTCCCGATCATGAATTTAGAAAATGTATTTTATATGACTATTCTGAATAGAAGTTAGTCTTTGATCATTTTGTTGCAATTTTGTTGGATTGCCCACAAGTCTCCAAGATTGTTGATGATGAGATGCCTACTCAGTACTTTGCTTTTGCACTCAATAAGTACTTGATTCCGTATCATATTCGGCTATGTATCATCGTAGTTCTTTGCCTTTGCACCTAATGAGTACTCGGCTCTATGCCCATATTCAGCTCCATGCCCTCATAGTTATTTGGCTTTGTACCCAAAAAGAACTCGACTTTGTATTGTATTTGGCTCTGTACTTGGGCTTTGAGCCCAACTAGTACTTGACTGCATTCGTATTTGACTCTGTGCCTTTATAGTACTTTTGCTTTGTGCTCAATGAATACTTGACTCCATGTCTTATTCGATGCCTTGCTCTCATAGTACTTCGGCTTTACGCTCAATGAGTACTCAGCTTTGTACCCTATTCAATATCCTACCCTATTCAGCTTTGTATCCTTATTATACTTCTGGAAAATTGCCTATGTAATTACTGGCGAAATGCCTGTGACTCCCTGTTGGCGTGTTGCCTTGATTACTATTTTGTATGCCAATATTTAGCATACTTTTGAGTTTAAACAACTTGAGATTATACAACATAAAATTGAAAAACATGACAATAATGATGTTAAAGTAAAGTGTGATTTTCATTAATTCAAAAAAGAAGATATAATATCGGAGACTTTACAATCTCAGATAGAAAAGAGAAAAAAAAGAAAAGAAAAGGGCACATTAGGGCTCCTGGTCATTGGTTGGAGTTTCCTCATTGTTGCCTCGGGTCTCCTTATTGCCTGCTTGAATCTTCTCATCACCGTACGGAGCCTCCTCCACACATCAACATCCTCCATCTCATTGTCTTTCGAGGCAACCAGTATGGCGGGCTCCTAGTCCCCCTCCTTCTAAGTTGGCAAGTGTTTTTCAGCCCATGCCAGCTTGTAGGAGAAGAGAGCTTGGACCTGGCACCCATGCATATTCCTTAAACCACATGGTGAAGGAGTTGTCAATGGTAAATTGGATATATGCCTTATACCCATGGATCATCTCCTCTCAGTAAGCATCAAAATCAAAGTGCGCCAACTTCTTGGAAGTCGCCTTAAATTCGACCATCAGCTTCTCCCTCTCAAATCTGAAGAAGATTAGTTTTGGTCTAGATTTGTCTCCTTAAATTAGATATCATCAGTAGCACATTGCAGCTTGAGCCTTTTTCTCGGCCTGGGAAAGCAAGCCTAGCTTCAAGGAAACCCACTTTCTTGGCCTTTGTCTGGGCCTCCTTCTCTAGCTTCTGTGGACACTGACAGAGTCATAGAAATCACGGTAAAGGGAATGCAGGATTGCATAGTTTTGCATCATGTTACATCCGGAGGTGCCTCCGAGCATTTTGCTCTCTCGAAAAGGAAAGGGGGAGAACTGCACACTCGTTGCCACTCGCCCCAACCCTGGTCATGAAGACAGATGTATTCATCTTGAGTCATGTTCTCAGTTGAACCTCGTTAAAACATTTGTCTTCATGCTACTTCTCCATCTATTAGTTCTCATATTACTCATCCCCTGGTGTTTGTTCGATTTGCCTAGAAAGTCCAAGCTGGAAGTCCGGTTCCTTCGCGAATGAAGTTCAGAAACGACAAGGGGTTCATGCAGAGAGAGAATGGAGTGGACAAGAGATAAAGGATAAACGAACGAATTTTATCTCAAACAGTGGTTTTTTCGTCTCATATCTCTGTTACGCATGCGTACGAGGGTGACCGTTGATTGATGAATGGAACCGACAGGCAACGACACTTGTTTAAGAAGACAAACAACAAATATAAACCATTGAAACAGCACTGTGAGTAATTACAAGGACTAATGGAATAATGCCGACATACTTTAGAATCTCGGCCGGGGAACATGGCGAGTGACGGCGACTGCACATGGCCTGTCGACGAATTATTCAAGCACATCGCTAATTAATTAACCAATCACTGTATATTCTCTATGTAATCACCAGCTTTAGTTCTTTCTGTACGTTATTTAATAATTTTGTTCGGACATGTCAAGTGCTAGCTAGGGCGTTAGTTTCTCTTAGCACATGGGGACCCAGCTAATCCTTTCTAAATAAATATTGTAGGATTTGTTTGGACATGTCAATTTATTTCTTATTAATTTTTTTTAATTGATCATTAAAAAAAGTTTGTCTTGTTAGAGCATATTTAAAACAAAACAAAATGGAATTTACTTATTTTTTGGACTAAAATGAATACATAATATTGGTCATTTGTACAAAATATGGATAAATTTAAAATATTAAAAAAGAATACAAGCCATGTGAGTTTCCGTACATAATTTAGAAAATAATGATTCTATAAGCAGGTTTAAGGTCAAGGTGCATGCACTTCAAACTTGTATTATCCTACCAAATGTATATTAAATTATTCTTATATTATTGAAAGTGTATCACTTATGTCCTCTTATAAAAATTTTTTGGAGAGAGACTCCATGACAGCTAGGGGTATAAATGCAATAAAATTTGTTGTTTTTTGTTGCACTTATACAGTATTAGCGATACACACAAATTATATTGGAATAGTTGTTACAATTAACCCTATCCGATTTGACAAACAAATCCCCCTTGTTCAGCTCAAGTATATTAAGTTGGGTTAATTACCTACTTTCGTAGAGAGACTTCCTCATAAGAGGGTATATGCAATAAAATTTGTTATTTTTTGTTGCACTTATCTCCTATAAGTGGTCTCACTGTAAGAAAATTTTTTAATGGGGTACTAGTGATACACCCTAATAATATTCAGATGGTTATTACAGATTCACCCTATTAAATATATATATATATATATATATATATATATATATATATATATATATATATATATATATATATATATATATATATATATATATATATATATATATATATATATATATATATATATATATGAGCAAACGAGAAATTCACCGGCGGTAAAGGGAGTTCCTTCACCGCCGCTTAGGTGGCCCAATAAAATTATTACACGTGGCACCACTCAAAGAGTGATTAAGTGAGTTATTTTATTTGTCATTTTGAGTAGCAACATGTGTAATAATTTTATTGGGTCATCTAAACGTCAGTGAAGGACACCGTCGGTGAATTTTGCGTTTTCTTTTATATATATATATATATATATATATATATATATATATATATATATATATATATATATATATATATATATATATATATATATATATGTTTATTGTTTATCTCAAAAATTATTGAGTAACAGACATTCCAGTCCATTTTGTTAGGATTTTATTCTTCATATGCAAAATGCGCTGAACAAAAGAGGAAGAAACGAAAACAACACTCATACAGCTGAGAGCTAGAGGAGAAATAGCAGCAGCAATTCAAACCTGTTGGTACCTCTACGGTAGGCGAGTTTTAATAAGAACTCAATGGCATCTAGGTATAGTAATGGACGTATTTACGGGCTAAATTTTATTTCTTCTTAATTAAAAATTTTGTATAGAACGGACAAATTTTTTGCCTATGAACGCGTTCATTAACGTCACTAAATTGACACCTATTGCTGGGGTTTTCGGTACACTTACCGGTACGCCTAGCTAGTCCAATCGAGTGAACAACAGATCAGCTTAGAAATTGGGTGGTTTTTGACTTGGAGTTTGAGAAGTTCAGTTGGATTGAAATTCTTATTTCATCTATCTCTTGGGGTAAAATTGGATGAATGAGATTAGAAAAAGATTATAGAGTTTATTTGGAAAGGGAAAAACTGTATAAATATATGCCAATCTATTCAAGCTTAGAACTCTCATGCTAAAGGAGATTGAAGTCGAAGGAATATTGAAAAAGGGGACCAATGGTGCTGAAGGAAAAACTGTATAAATTATTATTTCATCTCTCTGTGTCTCTGTATTGATTATATGCTATTTTGCTTGATCGCTTTGATGGTTTTTTATTGCTGTCTTGTTATCTATATAGCACTTTCATTTTTCAGTGATGTCAGATACAAAATAAGTACGGTTCTAGCCTTGCAATTCAGTATATACATTAACTAATTGGCTCTGTTTCATTAAGTTTTGATTATGAATATTGGATGTACCTACCATTTTTAGCTCAAAAACTTCAGTATACACGTGTAGTCAAAAAATGGGTCCGTATAGTAACTTGTAAAATGCAATAAGTTGATAACTACTATGAATACTGGGAAAATCTAAGTGAGCACACAACTTTACTTAGAAAGCACCGCACCATAACTTTTAAAGAATTACAAGTTTGCTATTTTTTTTTTTAGAAAGTTACCATTAATCTTGGTCTGGTTCAGGCATTCTATCGAATATTTAGACTGCGGAAATGACGGATTTCAGGAAACCTGGTATAGTTCGGGATTTTGCCGAACACATTGAGTGTCGTTGGTGAGGTCTTCGTACTTGGGGGGATTGGCTGATCTGCTAGACCAAGTAGGGGAGAGCGAGAAAAGCGCTAGCGAGAAAACCCTTGGGTTTGAGAGGATGCAGATGAGAAAAAATAGTAAAATTAGAAAAAGAGAATGCTCACTAAGAAAAAACTTCTATTTTTAAAAGAAAAAAAGAAGGTGATGCTCATTAAGAATTTTCTGCAACTTCCTACCGATTAGGTGTGAGAGTCTATTTGTTCTACTGAACCGAATTTAGGGGGAGAAAAAACCAGATCGAACCGGATCGGTCTGACTCGATTCGGTTGGTAGGTTAATTCAATGAACAATACTATTTCTGTACACCAAAACAGGTGGGAAGAAGGGCTACATAGGACAGTTTCTCGCACAATAGAAGAATTGCTTAAAAGGGGAGTTTCCAAAGGAGCACACCAATTTTTCTAGTGAGCCCACTAGAGAGTAAAATTTTGGTGGGACTGAAAGTTCAGAAATGGGCTCACTAGGTAAAATGGTGTGCTCCTTTAGAAACTCCCTTAGAAGTGCTCTTTTATCCCCATGTTACAGCTCTTATTTCTCCCCTTTCAGACACGGTGGACAGTGTGTTGTGTGGTCCGCCAGATCTGAACCCATTCCAAAACTACCATTCCTTAAAGTCCATTCGGTACCCACTAAGATTATGAGTCCTTTTCCAACTAAGAGTCCTTTTCAAGTTTCCACCTTCCCCCCTCATTCTCCACTGAAGTTTCTACATGTGTCTTAAAAGGATTCTTTTTTATTATCTTCTAGATATGGATGTCCTTCTTCATCAACGTCTCAAACCTACAATGTTACCAATTGTAATAATCCTTAAGTTCTAATCATAAATAAATTAATTAATTAATAAAATAATAAATTCAATTATTAATCTTGTCTGACCTTCCAAATCTTTTGTCTTCTATAACTTCCAAATCTTTCATATTTTCTAACTCTTAAACCTTTCATCTTCTCTAACTCCAAATCTTTCATCTTCTCTATAAATTCAACTATTTTATATATCCAAACTAAATTCATCTTATTAATTCTTAAATATAAATCCCCATTATCCTATTTAATTCTCCCAAACCCTTTATATTTTATAACTCATAAATCCAGCACTATATAAATACAACATCTCCTCTAAATTTAATACATACAAACTCAACTTCTCTAAAATTATTTTATCTTCCTCTCTTCTCACCTCGCCGAAGCACCCAAAGGGAGTCACCACCGGAGTCATTGCTGCCTCCGGAATTGCCACTTCTCGCGAAGCATCTCGTCGGACCATTATCGAAACCACCGCCCTCTTGCCGGAGCCATCACACCTTCGTTGGAATTTTACCTGTAGAAACTCCATCTTCTTCTTTCTCTTGGATCTGCATTGAATAAGGTTGGATAATTTAACTCTTTTAATTCCTATTAGATTTATCGTATTGAATCATATAATTAGCTCACTTACTATCCAAAAATCATAATAATTTAAAAACAACATCCATCATTTTATAAACTAATAAGATGGATTCAAACCTATTTATTGATTTTAGACCTGCTAATACTATTTAACCTTAGAATCAATTCTAAGTGCTTTATGAATATTATATAAATCCCTAAAAATCAATTAAATTCATATGAAATAATTTTTAACAACTATATATAATTATATGGATAGATTGCATCGCATTGATAGATAAGAGTTTCATGAATCAAATTGTGTTCATTTTTTGACTTACTAATTATGCTATTTTATATAATTATTATTTCAATTATATTAATTATTTTGATTTGTTATTTTATAGGAATTCATCAATTACTTATCATTGCTCATATTATCAAAAATCTATTATCTTTGTTATGAAATTATTATTAAATTTGTTAAATCATATTATATAGCTAGGTTTTAGAATAATTGATATATACAATGTTCGATAAATCACGCAAAAGTTATAATCGTAAAAAATATTGATTGCGATATTATTTTGTATCAGTTTTTAGACAAGTTATTTTGTATATTGGTTATTTAATTAAGAAATGTGAGTAACATAGAAAATCTCACAGCATTCATATGCTTACCTGACCGATATACCTCCATGATGTCTCAAATCAACAAATCTTTGATTTAGCTAATTGTGATATATTCAAAGTATAAATCATTCGAACTCTTGAACCATATTGTTAATAAATTATTAAAACTGAATTAAAATATTGTACATAATATAATCTATATACAAATTATGAAAACAAGAATTTGGACCTGATATGAATTATACTTAAATAATACTGGATTGTGGGAGAAACTAATTGATAGAAATATACTATATTTTGACTGTAAACTTCTTAAATTGTACAACTGAACGTTGCACACACCATGGGTTGTAATACCCCAAATTTTCATGATACTCTAAATAACATTCTCTTGTCTATCAAATAATAAATTATTAAAATTAAAGATTTTTTTTTCCTATACACCTCCAAATTTAACTAAGTTTCTAATAGCACACACCTAAACTAAGTCAGTGATGTGTTGTAAAACGGAGAGTGAGGTGGCACTCTAGTTGGACACATATCATACATGCAACAACAGCCTAGGAATAAGGCTAGAGGACAAAGTTACCGAATAGCTCTTAGGCATATATAACCTCATTCTATTAAAAAGGAATTTTGTCAAAGAATAAAACAAAATTACCTTCCTCTCTCTAACTTTTGGTTCTTCTTGTTCGCTGGAAATAAGAGAAGAGAGAAGGGGATAAGGAGATTACTAAATCAAATAAGAATTTACGGGGATTCAAGACAAGTTACACTTTTATTTCTTTGATCCTTTCTTTGGATTTTTAACGTAATTCCTCTCATGAATGATTTGGATCATTTTTTATACTATTAAAATTGGAACATGTTAGGCTAGAGTATTGAGAATCGTTAATCGATATTGATAATTAGAGATTATGGTATTTATGAGTTGAAATCGCATGGTTCATGAATTGATTTGTAAGGATTTTGTAATATTAATACTCAAAGTGTTAGTCAAATTCTAAAATTGAAAAGTGAAAAGGAGATTTGCCAAATCAAAGAGACTAAAGGGGTTTGAGGCATGTATCACTTTATTTCATTGTTCTTTTTTTGGGATTTTCATTCGATTCATATTTTATGCACATAATTCCTTTTCATAACTAAACATGGATTTGAAAAAGTAGAATCATTGCTATAGGATCCTGTCCAGAGGAAATCCGCAGATGCCTTGTAAAATTGTGTTTTAAGAGAAACACAGATCTCACCATACTCTAAATTTAGGGTGGTGACACTTTAGGTAAAACGCAGGTCTAGCCATGTTAGATCACGTTGGAGGCCCACGAGACCTTTGAATAAATAGAAATCGCGGATCTAGTTACAAGATAGGCATCTCTATGAATTCAAAACACGGATCTAGTTATGCTCTATACATAAGGTCGTGTTTGGGAAAAACATGGATCTAGTCATGCTTTTAAAACAAGTTGTGTTTGGTAAATGTGGATTTTGCCACCAAGGATCGTGTTGGGCCCATAAGGCCTTTAAATTTAAAAACTTACCCAATTTAAATAAAAATAAGGAGGTGTTTCCTTGAATGAAAAAGCAGATTTAGCCGGGACTAGCCACGTAGGATTACGTTGGAGCACATAAGGCTTTTGAATAAATGGAAACACAGATCTAGTCCTTGTTTCTAATTTAGCATTGCATTTGAGTCGTAAAGGCTTTTTAAACTAAATCTAACACTATTTAAATGGAAATGCGGATCAACAGTCATGAGAAGAATCGCATTTGACTTCTAAGCTCATGACTAGAGCTTAATATAACTAAACGCGAGACCTGGAGGATCGTGTTTCTACTCTATATTCTTAAAAGAAAGTCATTATCCTTGTTAGCACTCACGCACGGGTCTGCACATACCACGCAAGCTGTTACCAGCTAAACGTGAATCTGATGCCACATCAACAACATGAAGTTAAAATGCGGACCTCAGCTTATTCAATTTTTGTCATTTAACTTTTACATGGTATTACCCTTAAATTGATGAGGCTGATGTTTGGTATTACCCTAACCCACCATTACCCTCAATTTCTTAATATTACTTATTTCATGATAACATGATGACAAGTTTAATGACATTTATTTATTTCATGATAATATGACATGTAAATATCAACAATGATGCATGAAGGCATGATTATTCATGAGAACATGATGACAAGTTTCTTATATATTGTTTACGTGAAATAAAGTATTCTCGTGATATGTGTGTACATGATCATTAATCTTAATCCTGAATTTTTATTTCTTGTAAAAAGGACATATACATAGTCTGACTTGACAAGCCACGTGTTTCCATTAATTCATATATATCTTGTATCATCTAATATGGAGATTGAAAAAACTACATGATGAACAAGAACCATATTGTACAAGGACCTTATTGACCAACTTCTTGATTAAGGTGTAAAGGACTTTTACTACAACAATACTATGTAGTACTAGGCTACAGTTTGATACATGAGTCACGTTAAGAGTGATGTCCGTTACTATTTTACAGTATAGGATTTGACTTGTAAGCACCTAACGGTGTGTCATGGTTCAGCGCTATGGGTTTGAGGCCGGATTCCGATTATGTACGGGCACTTGTATAATATGGAAAACTGCGCACCATTTTATCCATCATTCAGTTTCAAATAGTAACATGAACTTGACCTAGACTTGTCATTTTTACATGATATTTCTCTGCTATTTGCAAATAACATACATAGTCTTTCTTATTCCTTTTTTATTATTCACATGACACATTTAACACCGATACAATTCATTTACATACTTTTTTATCTCTAAAAGGTACTATGATAGTACGCATATTTTTTTTCTCTTGTGTTACTTGTTGAGTTTAATTTCCTAGATTCTTGAGCCCAGATTACGAAGGCGAAGAAGCGAAAATCGCTCTAACCAATGACCCCTACTTCACTGAACAGACCGAACAGTAATGATCAACAAAGTATCTCTGGGACGACTTTGTATATCTTGCTTACATTTTATTTTACTTAGGCACTGCTTTACTCTTTGTATCCTGATTCTTTTGTGTAAATATTCAAAACAGTGTGCCGTTTTAAGTAATCAAGGTTTTGTATGGAACAAATTTTTCAGATATGTTATTTGTCAATCTGGATGTGGCAGTAGCATGGTTATTCTAAGATCTTATAACTGTTAGGTTATACAGTCATAGCTAAGTAACATCCTCTAGAAATCAGCTAAAAAACGGGGGCGTCACATAGGTGTATGGTGATTTGCTGGATCATACCTGATTACTTCTGTTAGTCTGATGGTATGTCTGATTCAACATCAAACAATTTATGTAATAATTTTCTGAATTTGTACAGGAAATAATCAAAACAAGATATCCCATCAGTTAGTTTTTCTATTTACATTACATTATAGACAAAGTTAGTATTGTTATAAAATTGACCACACTAGATGACTTTAGATTTAACCTATAATCACTAATATTGTCGTTACATATTAATTTAATATTTTCTAAATTTATAATATTATCATGATTGGACATAACTAATAGTGTAATATTACATATATTTCTTGCACTATTTCTACATATGTTGTTTTAGTCACAATCTGACGACCGATGGACACATTAAAACTAATGCAGGATCTGGTGTATTTTAAAGAGCGGGTTGAAGGCTAGAGGACTACAACTACCTTATATCATCTTATTTAGTTTTGTTGCATTTTGTTAATTTTTCAACTGTATCCAAAATTCGTTCCAATCAACAAACAAAATAATTTTTTTGTTAAAATTTTCTAGTAATCATTAAGCATTATTATATCAAATTTATTGATATTCTACTGAAGGTTTTAGTATATTCAAACCAAATATGTTGCCAATACCTATTGTATATATTCGTATACCACATATCGAAAGTGAGATGTGACAACCGATATGAGCAGTAGTCGACAAGCGTCGACTTATAACTAATTCCATGAAATTGGGCTATCCTGGGAACTCAGGTGAAGGGGGAGGGATTGGAACATGTGCCTCCCATGGCCTTGATCTAAACTCCTTCTTTCATGCTTGCTTGTTTCCAAACTGTTTGTATTGGTCTTGCACTCAATTGAAATTTATGAAACAAGTCTGCGGTAGTTTAGAACTGGAATTGGCATAATATTGCAAAGTGGCTGCCTTGCATGCATACACAAAGATGAATAGAACTGCTACCAAAAGCGAGACTGGCATTCCACCAAACCAAAGACTGCTTGCGTTGATTCTCTCTCGTTCTCCAATAAATTTTCTTTCTAACTGATAATCAACAACAACAACAACAAACTAACAACTAAGCCTTTTACCTCAAGTACTTGGCGTAGGCTACAAGAGCCAAAAGAGACCCGTGCTGGATCGATCACATATATAGATGATACTTCTTCACTCATTCCTATCGAGTAATATGTTTTCATTTAAACCTATAACATCTGTATATTTTCTTATCACCTCCATCCATGTTTTCATCGGCCTTCCTTTTACTCTTTTAACTTGTTCTATATTAATAAGCTCCAATCTTCGTGGAATATGGGATTCATAGATAAATTGCAAAGAAAAAGGAGACTCAAGCCTCCCCATTTTCTTCGTTTCAGGGTTTACTTTTGTCAATCCCTTTTCAATCCACCCTAGATTCTCCTACCTAACAACTGTCCAAAAAAATTGTGCATATTAGTCCCTACAAGACTGTATAATCATCAAGGAGTGCTTGCAGTCCAGTCTTTATGTGGAAATGTATTTTTCCCCTATCTAGAATACAACTTTGCCTTATTTAGCAATCATTCTTAACAAAGGGTACTATTTTTACCTTATATTGTCTAGTCTTGGAATATTAAATTGACAGGAACCTCTTCCGTATACTTTATAGAATACCATTTTCACAGATTTGTGCTTCTTCTCAATTCGAAATAATTCTTGCTTAAAATCCACTTCCAATACATCGAAATCTCAATCTACTTATAGTTTTCCCATAACAAAGAGCTGAATTTGGAGCTGTTCTATCTAATTGGAGATAATCATAAGGTAGTTGAGTATTTTTCATACATTAAACTTGCAAATAGTTAGCAGAAAGAAAAGATCTTGAACTTGAGAAAGTGAATTTTCCCTCCAAGTGAATGCATCTATCTCGTGAATATATATATATATATATATATATATATATATATATATATATATATATATATATATATATATATATGAGAAAAATGAAAATGAGCTGGCAGCTCACGCAAGTTATCTGAGCTGCAGTTCATTTCCACTATCTCCAATAATATTTTTTAAAAAAATTCTTTTGGATTATGATCTCGACCTCCTAGGGTTCACTCATACCCAATTTCTTGGGTTTTAGTTTTGATTTGAACCTCTATCAAATTAATACAAAATTAACGGTTTTCAATAAATAAAACATTTTGTATGCACTTGATGAAAGGGTAAATGAATTCTAAAACTTATGAAATTTAATCCGAAAGAAGTTAAGAAGGTAGAGATTGTAATTGTAAAAAAAATCATTGGATCATTATAATTTTGCCGCTAACTCACGTAACTTTTCCTGAGCTGGCGGCTCACCTACAGTAATCCCATATATATATATATATATATATATATATATATATATATATATATATATATATATATATATATATATATATATATATATATATATATATATATATATATATATATATATATATATATATATATATATAACGGCCAAATTATTAGATTGTACAGTTAATAAATGCACAAAACAATATTTTTTTTCCTTACTAGGAACATCGATATTAGTGAATTAAGTAATAAAAAATATAAAATTAGTCCTATAATATATCTTTTATTATGGTTAGACGAGAGTAAAATGAAATAAATAAATGCGAGCTAAAAAAATTAAGAAGAAAGTATCCTTCTACATGATATTTCTTTTTGGGAGGAAGAAATATAGCTTGTAAAGGCAAATAACAAAAAATTTATGGACCAATATGCAAATCACCAGTAAGAACCTCCACCATAAAACTAAAAAAGTGTTATAAAATACTAATATAATATTAGTGGAATAACAAAATATAGGAGATAGTAGACAAGAAGTAGAATGAAGAGATAAATAAGATTATTCTTTATTAACTATAAATGTTCAAAAAAGTTACAAGATATGTTGGATAATCTTTATTTATAGAAGAACTAATTTTAGGAAATTAAAATTTGACCTCGGGGAACTAAAAGGTCATCCACATTCATTTCATTTAATGGTGGGGGAACTAAAATATCATCCACATTCATTCCATTCTTTTACCCTTTCATATTCTATGGAAACTCATAAAAAATTCAATGGACATTCATCTTTTAGTTGTTTCATAACACTCCACTTTGGATGTCCATTACACATAAAATATGCCTCGTTAAAACCTTACTAGGTAAAAAAAACCCAATAGGAAAAAAAAGCTTAGTGAAGGAATAAAAGTACACTATTCTTGTGTATTAATTTCTCCCCCTAATTTAAACATCATTTGAGATCCTTTAGCCAACGCATTCCATTACTTTTCACAAATTTTTCAAATATTGTAGTCGACAATGCCTTGGTAAACAAATCTGCCAAATTATTATCTGATCGAATTTGTTGCACATCAATTTCACCATTCTTTTGCAAATCATGAGTAAAAAAATTAGGTGAAATATGTTTCGTCATATCTCCCTTAATATATTCTCCGTTCAGTTGAGCTATACACACTATATTATCTTCATACAATATAGTTGAAAGATTTTCTTTCTCAGGTGATAACCCATAATTCTTCCGGATATAGTGGGTCATTGATCTTGTTAAAATACAAAATAGTATAATTTCTCTCAATTCTCACCACAATTTCGGAGTTTTTCTGTAGTGGAAGGAATTTCAACATCGTATCAGAGCAACTCAGGTTCCATTCATATCTGACGCGCATTTAATTGCAGGTTTTAAAAAAAATTATACCACTGCGTAAAACCCAGGTTTCTGTCCAAAATGGGCCTTCAACATGTGAGACGTGTTAAAATATAAAATAATATAATTTCCCTCAACCCTCACCATAATTTCGGAGTTTTTGTGTTGTGGAAGGGACTTCAACAGATCTTAGCCAAATACATTCTCGACTAGCCTCATAAATTGCTATTATCTCAGCATGATTCGAAAAGTGGCGGTTATTGATTGTTTCGTAGACCGCCATGAAATGGTTGTACCACCACTTGTAAATAAATAGCCAGTTTGAGACTTTGCCTTGTGCGGGTTAAATAAATACCCAGCATCAGCATAACCAAGTAATTCATGTCGAGATTTATTTGAAAAAAATAGGCCAAGATCAACTGCTCCTTCGAGATAGCGAAAAATATACTTAATACCATTCCAATATCGTCGTGTAGGAGAGGAACTAAATCTTGTTAATAAATTTACTGCAAATGATATATCAGGTCGTATACAATTAACAAGATACAATAGTGCACCAACAGCACTAAGATATGGTATTTCAGAACCAAGCATCTCATCTTCTTCTTCTCTAGGTTTAAAAGGATCTTTAGCAGAATTAAGTGATCGGACGACTATTGGGGTATTTAATGAATGTGCTTTAGCCATATTAAACCGCTTTAATACCTTTTGGGTATAAGCAGTTTGGTGAACAAAAATCTCATTTTCTAAATGTTCAATTTGTAATCCAAGGCAAAATCTAGTTTTTCCAAAATCTTTGATCTCAAATTCTTTCTTCAAATATTCAATCGCCTTTTAGAGCTCTTCAGAAGTTCCAATTAAATTAAAATCATTAACATATATTGCAATAATTATAAAATTTGACCAATTTTTCTTTATGAAAACACATGGACATATTGGATCATTGATATAGCCTTCCTTAATTAAACATTCACTGAGACAATTATACCACATGCGTTCAGATTGTTTGAGCCCATATGAGGACCTTTGCAATTTGATGGAATAATTTTCTCTATGATTTAATTTACATGTTTCAGGCATGCTAAATCCTTCAGGGATTTTCATATAGATATCATTATCAAGATTTCCATATAAATAAGCAGTGACTACGTCCATTAGACGCATATCAAGTTTTTCATGCACTGCAAAACTCACTAGATATCTAAATGTAATCGCATCCACCACAGGTAAATATGTCTCATTATCATCAAATCCAGGTCTTTGTGAAAAACCTTGGGCTACAAGACGTGCTTTATATCTCATAATTTCATTTTTCTCATTTCTTTTTTGCATGAATACCCATTTATATCCCACTGGCTTTACACCTTCTGGTGTTTGGACTATAGGCCCAAAAACTTTTCGTTTTGCTAGTGCATCTAATTCAGATTGAATCGTATCTTTCCATTTTGACCAATCATTTATACGCGACATTCATCAGGTTCATGATCCTCGTCTTCTTTCATAATATCAAGTGCTACATTATATGCAAAAGTATTATCAACAATTATTTCTTTGCGGTTCAAAATTTTTTCTGTAGTGACAAAATTTATTGAAGTTTCTATAGTTTCATTCTCTTCAAAATTATTTTCATCAGGAGCAACCTCTTTAGGAGATTGAATTTTGTCACTATCTGTACTTTAGAGTCCTTCATTATTTCTTGACTTCTTGATTTTATTATTATTATTTAATCATTTTTCTTTCAAGGATTTTTATCTTTGGAACCAAGAGATCTCCCACGCTTCAGGTGTGCCTTATACTCATTAGCACTTGTATTTGTCCTTCAGGGACATTAATCCTGACCGGAGCATTTTCAGCAGGAATATGTGATTTAGTAACTCTTCTGAAGTTACTAAATGCATCCGGTAATTGATTTGCAATTAATTGCAAATGTATAATTCTTTGAACTTCTAGTTCACATTCTTTTATACGAGAATCAAGGAAATCTAATTTTTCAAGTAATTTCCTTTTTCGATTGATCTTTACCTCCCCTAATGTCGGGAAATGTGATTCATTAAAATGACAATTTGCAAATCTTGCAGTAAATAAATCACCTGTCAATAATTCAATATATTTAATTTTAGAAGGTGATTCATACCCGATATATATCTCCAATCTTCTTTGGGGGCCCAATTTAGTACATTGGGGTGGTGTAATAGGAACATAAACTGCACAACAAAAAATTCTCAAATGAGAAATATTGGGCTCATAACCAAATGCTAATTGAAAGGGGGAATAAGTATGATAACTTGTCGACCTAATTCTTACAAGTGTTGTTGCATATAATATAACATGTTTCCAAGCAGATAAGAGAAGTTTAGACCTCATTAGCAATGGTCTAGCAATTAATAGTAATCGTTTAATAAATGATTCAGCTAGACCATTTTGTGTGTGAACATAAACTACAGGATGTTCAACAGTTCTTCATATGGACATGCAATAATCATCAAAAGTATATGATGAATATTCACCATCATTATCTAAACGAATTCTCTTAATTGGATAAACAGGAAATTATGCTCGCAACTTAATTATCTGAGCAAGCAATATCACAAATGCCAAGTTGCGAGTAGATAATAAACATATATGTGATCATCTTGTTGATGCATCAATTAGTACCATAAAATATCGAAATGGTCCACATGGTGGATCTATAGGTCCACATATATCACCATGAATTTGTTCTAGAAATGCAGGGGATTCAGTCCCCACTTTAGCTGGTAAAGGTCTAACAATTAACTTCCCTTGAGAGCAAGCAACACATGAGAATTCATTTGAGTTTAACATCTTTTGATTTTTCAATGAATGGCAATGTGAGTTTTCAATTATTCGCCTCATCATTATAGAAGGTAGTCATGCCAAATCATAAAATCATTGGGATTAGTAGATTTCTAATCTACTAGATGATGAGTTTCAGCTGCACTTATTTTTATATAATATAAGTTAGAAGAGAGTGAAGGTAGTTTTTCTAACACACATTTCTTCCCAGGAATAGTACTTGTAATTAATAAATATTCCACATTTGTCTCATTTAGTGTCTCGATATGATATCCATTTCGGCAGATATCTTTAAAACTCAACAAATTTCTTCAAAACTTGGGATATAGTAGTGCATTATTTATAACAAATTTAGTTCCTTCAGGAAGAAATACAATGGCTTTTCCGGAGCCTTCAATCAATTTAGCACTACCACTTATTATATTAATATTAGTTTTTTCCGTTTCTAAATGAAAAAATACTCTTTACTTTTAAGTATAGTGTGCGTAGTAGCACTATCAATGAGACAAATATTGTCATCACTATTAAATTCCAAGTATTTGGCATCCATTTCTTCTTCAGGAAGAAATAACAAAAAAAAATACAAAAAAAAACATTACTAAGGTGCATAAATTTTATAACTTATAAAGAAAATTACGTAAAAGATGTGAAAATAATAACAAAATTCTAAGCAAATATAGGACATTTGACATATGATTATTTTGCACCTTCAGGATGCTCAAAGAAATCGGCTACATCAAGGTGTGTTATATCGGTATCATCATCATCATAAACATCCTCATGATCAATAAGATTTGTCCTGGCACTTTTGCCTTTCCTTTTCAACGATGCCTGATAAAGTTCAACAAGGTGTTCTGCCATACGACAGGTACGGGACCAATGACCTTCCATGCCATATCGATAGCATTTATCTTCATAAAATTTTCTTTTCTTCATCTTTCTTATCATTTTTGTCCCACTACTCGGGGTTATTTTGCTACTGTTATGATTATTACGATTATAAGGCACAAATCTACTATGACCACGTCCACGACCGACGCCACGTCTACGGCCTCTTCCACGGTCACCTCCACGACCACATCTACGACCACGACCGGAATTTTGAGGTTGAGTTGCATTCGCTTCAGAGAGCGGACTAGCACCAGTTGGTCAGGACACGTAATTTTTCAACAGTAACTCATTATTTTGTTTAGCCAAAAGAAGACATGTAATAAGTTCAGAATACTTGTGAAAACCTTTTTCTCGATATTGCTGCTGCGGGAGCATATTGAGACATGAAAATTAGATAATGTTTTCTCTAACATATTCTCATTAGTTATATTTTCACCATACAATCTTAATTTAGAAGTAATTCCGAACATGGCTAAATTATATTCATTAACAAATTTAAAATCTTGTAGCTGTAGGTGATGCCAATCATACCGGGCTTTTGGAAGGATGACCATCTTCAGGTGGTCAAATCTCTCTTTCAAATTCTTCCATAAGACAAGTGAATATTTCACAGTTAAATATTCAGTTTTCAATCCTTCATCTAAATGATGATGAAGAAAAATTATAACTTTGGCACGGTCTTTATTTGATGCATCATTCTTTTCAATAATAGTATTTCCAAGACTCATTGGCTCAAGGTGGATTTCAACATCTAATATCCATGATAAGTAATTCTTTTCAGAGATATCAAGAGGTACAAATTCCTGCTTAGTAATATTAGCCATAATAAAAATGAAATGGATTGAAAAGAGAAATATTACATCAAAAGTTTACCCAAATATATAGACACGTGCACAACAATCAATCCAAGATCTGGATTTCTACTCGATTGCTCCAATAGTAGAGGCTCGTGCTAATAACGTGTTATAAAATACTAAGATAATACTAGTGAAATAACAAAATATAGGAGACAGTAAATAAGAAGTAGAGTGAAGAGATAAAAAAAATTATTCTTTATTAATTCTAAATATTCAAATAAGTTACAAAATATATTGGATAAGCTCTATTTATAGAAAAACTAATCTTAGGAAATTAAAAGTTAACTTCGGAGAACTAAAATGCTATCCATATTCATTTTATTCAATGGTGAGGAAATTAAAAAGTCATCCACGTTTATTTTATTATTTTATTCTTTTATATTCTATAAAAATTTATAAAAAACTCAATGGACATTCATTTTTTAGTTATTTCATAACCAAAAAAAAAAAAAAAAAAAAGTCGCGCGTGCCGCTACTTTCCTTTTAACCCTAGCATCCTTCCTCATTAGCCCCTATCCCACGGGAAATTCTAAATGAGCACACTATTTCACTTGTTAGCACCTCATCCTAAAGTCAACTGGCGAGCACCACATGGGAATCTGTGCTCACTAAGTCAAGTGGTGTGCTCATTTAGAATCTCCCCACTCTCACCCCTTGAGGAACAGAGTCCTCTCGCTCTCGCTCTCTGCTATTTATAATCCCCCATTCTTCTTTCAAAATAGATAAATAAAAAATATTACTATTATTATGAACAACAATGGGGACCCAACAAAACCCTTCTCCTCCGCCTCCTCCTTCTGCCACCGTCAGCACTGCTAACGGCGCCGTCGGTAGAGAAGCGGCTGCGGCGGCAATGGCGGGGGAGGGGACGCTGTACGTGCAGGTGATGACGGACGAGCAGATGGAGGTGCTTCGCCGTCAGATCTCCGTTTACGCTACAATCTGCGAGCAGCTTGTCGAGATGCACAAGGCCGTCACTGCCCACAACGACTCCATTGCAGGTAATTTATTTTATTTAATTTATCCTTTTTGTAAAAAAGGAACGATTTTTAGCGTTTTTTAGTTTCTCAGTTTTTTGTCGTGATCGTTCTTTTTTTTTTTTGGAATTATGGATTTTTGAAGTGTTTTTGGGTTTTTGTTGATTTGTGTAAAGGAGAGATCTTTCGATTTCCGCTTCGAATAGGGGCGGTCGTCCCGTTCACCACAACTATCTGGTCTTTGATTTGGTTAAGTTGGAAATCAAAGCGATGGAAAGATTGTAGCTTTTTTGGAATTCTTGGGTTTTGGTTGATCAAAGGAAAGGAAAGATTTTGACCAGATTTTAGAATCTGGGTAATGCTTCTAATCAGAGATATTGCAGAGAAAATGGTCTTTTTTCTTCCTTTTTTGAATATTATATTATTGATTTGGGAATTTAGTGTAGTTTTTCGTAGTTAATTGATTTCAGTTTCTGCTTGTGTGGAGCCAGTGGTTATCTACTTGGGATTGCACTTTTGAAATTTATGATTTCTCTGGCTCTGTTTATATAGTTTTAGCCAGTCCGCATTTATTGATTATTCTCTTGCTGTGACTTTGTCTTTACTGGTTGATGTCAGTATAATTGGGGCTTGATAGTTTAATAGTTACTTGTCAGTTTTGGACTTAAGGAAGAAAGCATTTATTAACAGACTTGATAGATCTGTTATTCAAAACTAAAAATAATCAATAAATGAACATTTCGTCATGTCATTATGCAATAAGTTGAGTGGTTTGACAATAAATTGTACACTGGATGAACTAAATGGATGGGTGGAATAGTTTTTGTTAGTTGTGGGAAACTACTACATTAAAGAACTGCCTTTTGTAATGAACTGTGGTTACAAACTAAGATTGTCAATGTTTAACCTTATAATTAACATTATATTGTGTCAGTATGTATTAAAGTTAAATGTTTTTCATCTGAGCCATGTTTTCTCCTGGGATCCTTTGCTCTATGGAAAGTAGGCTTATCTATCCGTTAGAAGGTTTTAAATCTCGGAATTAGTATCGCTATCAGTATCAACTGGTTGCCATTTGGACAAATCATATTGGCAGTGTTGGAAATACTGATAGTATATTGATAAAATATCAGCAATATTAACAATGTCATACCAATATTACATAGCCTATATCGTATCAAATGCCTCAAAATACGATATGATATTCATGCTACTTACCGGTATTGGCCAATTTGTTGCTTATGTTGCATAAGCTCACAATTTCTAAAATATGCATTGTGCTGTCACACGAAATCAGTCCCATAGCATGAGTTTGCAATATAGAGCATCATGTGTCTCCCAGAATGTCATTCCATATTCCAAAAAATTTAGATGGTTAAGACAAGAAAGACATTGTTTATTTTTATTTTCATCGTCTTGGAATGAAACCTTTTTATATGTATTGTTCAAGTTCATCCAGATGCTAATAATCTCTCGCCATTCATTCATTGGAAGGAAATTATCCAATTTTTCTGGTAATTTTTTTTTACATTTATAACAAGTAATAATCAAATCAATCTGTTAACTCTAATAAATTTTGCTGAGGGATGTAGTATATGAGTCCACATAGAACTTAATGTAGATGGGCCATATCTGTCAAAGTCCCTCTTGATGATATAGTTGGATAACATTATAAGCAAAAAGGGCATCATGAGATCATGATTCATGACCTAATCTTTTGGATCTGCTGTCCACTGAGCCAGTTGAGGGATCCAATTGATTTCATTTTAGCACTTTTGAGTCTACAGTCCCTAATATTATACACATTTCTACTCTTTACTCTTTACTTTTGGAGTTGAATATCTGTTTGCTTGGCTTAAGAAACCCTGTTGTTTGGTCTTTTATTATCTCTATGATACCGGTCCCGCATTCAGGAGCGGACCCACCCTTATGCCAGGGCTGGCAGCTGCTTGCCTCAATTTTTCTAATTTAGTATCTATAAATTTTAAAAGTCTGTCTCCCCTTTATAAGTCTGCTTCCCTCAAGTTTGAGTTATCAAGATTCTAAGTCTACAAGTTTTTCCAACACCCTTTTGGCTATCTATTAATATCTCTTTCCAACTCTCTTGCAACTAAAACTCTTTCTTTCAATATTCCGGCAAAAGTTGATCTTCATCTCTAATCCGCCAGATTGCGCTTGATTATTTTCAAGATGAGACCTCAATTGGCTTAAAATATGAGGTATGGATACAGGACACAGATATAATATGGCAGAAGCACAGGGACATGCAAGCCCTAAAAAGTAAGATTTGGAGACATAACAATGTAAATATGAGTGTATTTATGCATGTGATATATAATGTATATTAAAACTAATAGTCTTTAAGACATGTTTTCTAAAGTTGAAAGAAAAAAATCTTAATAATTTAAAAATAGACTCTAATCAAATAACTATATTAAAGAAAAGAGTCTAAATTCAATCCATTAGATAAGTACCTTGGATAAAATATTTGAAACATCTATTTTTGCTTGATATTTAGGGCCTATTAACTTAGTATACCTTTTATGTCAAAAGAACTTTGTCCATTTAGACAATATATGACTCCACAGTGCTCAACAGGCGATCTCTGTGACTTTTTGAAAGCGGACATGGTCCCTACATTCGATTTATATGACTTTTTGAAAATGAACACGGTATGGACATGCAAGTGTTTAGGTTTTAAAATCTGACATGATTTTGGTATGTCCAATATATATCGGCAAGTATCGTTTAAGTGTCGGTATTTGATACCTATCCAACGCGAACATGACACTCACTTTAATGTATCTATGCTTCATAGGGCTTAAAGATAGGAAAGAAAAGGAAAGTCAAAAATGGAGGTTCGAGAGGAGGTGCTGTTGTTGATGGCAGTTGGAGGCAACGGTGGTGATAGTGGCTACGAGATGGCTTTCGAAGACAAAGGTGGAGAGCAAAAAGGTGGTCGTGGTGGTGGTTGGCGGTGATGAGGGTGGTGATTGGACCATAACTTTATCGTGGCTCTGATACCATGATAAAGTTAGAATTAGGGTTAGGGTTTTTAAAGTTAAGAAAATAAGAAATAAAAATATTTGAGAAGAATTTCAGGAGATGATTTGAATTGTCATTCTCATTTTCTTATATACTTTTATTATTTTTATAGTAAATCTGTTAAATATTTATTCTTAGCACACTATTTTTTCCCAAATATGATAATGCTTTTTATGATTGCATATGGATCCATATCCGTATTCTTGTTTGAAAGAAGAAAAATAAATACGAATATGGATGTACTAATATCCACTCTGTATCTACTCTCCTTGCACCCCCATTTATCACATGTAATTTGTGGGTGATAGTTTGACTAAATGTCTCTTCTTCCACTTGGGCTGTATTTGGTATACTAATTATATTTGCAAATGAAAAGGAGGGGGGAGTTTTGGATTCCGGTGGGAGTTCCTAATTCCCATGTAAATTAGTGATTGTAGTTGAGCCAGTTGTGAAATTTTGCATGGAATTTGGGATAGCCACCAAAATTCAAAATTTCTCTGTTTCATTTGCAAATGCAAATCCCAAATGCAATTGCCATCAACCAAATGCAATCTTAAAATTAAATAGTTCCAGTTATTCATTTACTTAGTAACTTCTAATAATTCATAATTACATTGTTTAACTCCAAAAGGATCTTTGGATTGATTTGTCTTTATGAGTGAGTTCAAATTTTCTTTCACAATTCTCCGCATCTCTTTCCTGCCTAGATACTCATGTTGATAAAAGAGATCTGGCTAAAATAACTACGCACTTCCTTATGCTATTTTCTCGTCTTCTCTTGATTGTCAGATGTCTACAAACATTAAACAACAATTTCGGCTAATTTAAAGATAATTTACCCCTGCTATGTCTCTGTTATCAATTGATGTCAGCAATCCCAATTGTTTATAAGCTCAGACCTTCTTTTTCTTCTCTGGTGATAGATCATATCTAAGTTGTGGAGTTAGCTTTCTAAAGCTCCTTTCCCCTTGATAAGCATGCAAAGAAAGCTCCCTTTTCTTTTCTGATACTCTGCTTTTCAGTTAGCATACTTCTTCGATGCATTATCATGTAAGATATCAAAATGCCACAACAATATGTTCCTAATTTTTGGTATGCATCAAAATACAGAGATAATCAAATTCCAATATATGGATAAACTTGCATATTGAGATAGGCACCCCTCTAACTGAAACACTGATTTTTGCCTACTAGGAAATCTATTCCTTTTTTAAAATTCAGTAGTCTATTTGCCGTGATCTGTAAGAAGTCACATGGATCAATTTTATATCATGCACTCTTGTCAATCAAGCTTTTTTTTTTTTTTTTTTAAATAAAAAACCATGGTGTTATATGATGCTTTCTAGTTGTTGCATTGTCCTTGAACCCAGTACAAGTGATGCTATTATCTTCTTCAGCACTTTAGTCGTCTGATACAATGATGACATCCTTGATAATTAACTATAAGGTGCCCTAACAAGATCATGGACGCTCTTCAAACTCACAATTTTGTAGATTGGTTTAAATATTATTATTTTCACTAGGTCATATATATTGTTTTGGTTGTTCTTCTTGATTTGGGGAAAACTCATTTTCTTGCCCTTTCCTCTACTGAATATCTTTTCCAGCTTTGTAAAATATTCTACATGACATACAGTCCTTATATTTATTAATGAGTATTATTATTTTCTCCAGTTTGCACAACCTGTAATTGCATGCTTTGTGAATCTCTGGATTGGTCTCAAGATGTCTATGATATATGTTTGCAACAATATTTTCTTTTATCAAGAACTACTTGCTATCATTTAGGAGAATAATTGTCAACAAAATTCTTAACTAAAAAAAGCAAATGCCACTGGATTCTGATACTTCCTTGAAATATGCAGTTGGAAACTTGGATGCAATGTACTATTGTATCAAAGTGCTTGCAACCCACATTTCAAATTTTAGATCTTCAGGAGCCATGGTGTTAGCAATCTAGATTGGGTGATCGGCTCAAGTTATAACAGATACTGTGACCCAAATATGAGTTACAGGTTCTGATTCGGGGATCTGTCGATCTAGTGATCTCGAGAACCAAGGAGTCTAAGATATTCAAATACTACATATTACCAAACACAAAAGCCTTGATCAGTGTAAGATCACTTTTCAAGAGAAAGAAAGAAGATTGCGCTTGTCCGTATTTGAGAGTATAGTCTCGGGGAAATAGGAAATTTTTCTTATCAAAGCAAATATGATAAAAGTGATTCAATGCTTGCTTTCAGCTTTCCCGGATTGCTACCGTAATGTGACTAGCTTACTTTGGTCCTGGTTCAGAAGCCACAATGCCACTATTGTATATGATGGAGCCCCAAAAAGCGGGGGGGCTGGTTCTATTCCATCTTGCTCTGGAGTCATTGACCTTAGTTTTTCACCTGATGGGAGATTGCCATGGGAACCATTGTCACGATATGCTCAATCATGCCAACAGTCAACTAGTAAATCTGATAAGCCATACAAGCCTGTAGCCTAGTAATCCTATTTCCCATTCAGGAGCAAGAACCAGTTTTGGTGAACGCTTCATCTGAAATGTTTTACTTGTTGGTGGGTGGGTAGGGGGTGGGGAGCGCAACAAGAAAGGACAGTAGACCAATCATCGTGCATAAAATACAGTCCTTATGCCCGAGTATAGTGTGGTCGTCACCCTGGTACCATCTCTACCATGTGGATGAGGGAGCCAAACACAAGCTCAGCACACATCGAAAAGCAACTAAAACCACCATGAACTTGCCAGAGGGAGCTTAGATGGATAGAAAAAGTTACAGATGAGAAGGTTTGAGTTTTCTGCAGATACTGCATTTGTCCAAAACTCAAATTTATGTCTTGCAGAGAGTGAAAGAGGAGAGAGTGAAGAGGGAGACAAGATAAAGCTCGAATCTATTTTGTTTACATATGGTAGAAAAGGGGAGGTCGAGTGAGGAGATGAACTTAGGGAAGCAAAAAGGCTGGCACTGCATGCCATCAAATGCCCTAATTTCGGTGATGAAGAGTGGTGAGAACAGTGTAGAGAGTAGGAGAGAGCAGGTTTTAGAAGCAGTTATAACATTCTTGTTGCTTAATGCAGTAGTTGGTGGAATTGTTACGGTTGGATGCTACATTTTGCAGAGATAGGAGATGGGACTCGAAGGTGGCTGTTGTTGGCAACTAAAGCTGTGGAAAAGAGATGAGTGCCAAAATGTAAATTCCAAGTGCAGGTTTGCTCCGAGCAATGCAATCTTCATTTCAAAGTGTTTTCCCCTTATGCAACATTATAAACTGTCGCAGCATTTGAAGCCCATAGACGCGAGCAATAGGTCACCCTTGCTGCACTTGTGCAGCTATAGGTTTTAAGTACTTAATTTTTTCTGCACCCTTTTGATTGCCATTATCCACTGAACATAGCACCTTATGTAGGTGTAGATTTGATTCGATAACATAGATATTTGTACGGTTCTTTGTTTCTTGCTCATCCACCATATTTAGCAACAAAAGGCAGTAAACGATGATGCAAGTTTCTCCTGAGAAGATATTTGAACATGAAATGCCACATGTAAGATGGTAAAAGATGAAAACGATGATTTTTTCATCAAGATATCGACTGCTTTTTTCCTTTCTTTTCTTGCTTTCGAACTAAGCAATAATCTGCTATGGTCTGCTTATATGCCATCAGATCATGATTTCTTAATTGAAATTCCTTTTTGTTGAATTTTTCTTGCTTGTTTAGGAATGAGGCTTGGCAACATTTATTTTGATCCCCTTGTGACCCCTGGAGGCCATAAGATCGCCGCAAGGCAGAGGTGGACACCAACACCTGTTCAGCTACAGATTCTCGAGAGTATCTTCGACCAAGGCAATGGGACCCCGAGCAAGCAAAAGATAAAGGAGATAACTCATCAGCTGACGCAGCATGGTCAGATCTCCGAAACAAATGTCTACAATTGGTTCCAGAATAGGAGGGCGCGATCCAAGCGAAAGCAGTCTTCTTCATTGCCAAGCAACACCGAATCTGAAGCTGAGGCAGAGATTGAATCTCCCAGTGAAAGGAAAGCCAAATCTCAGAAGATGACTTCCATTGACACTGAAAGGACGAGCTCTGACATGCAACATTACACAAGCCAGGAGCCCCAAAGAACGCAACGCATGTCTCCGTCAAATTCAAAATCCTCTGGAACCATGAACCAAATGTCTTTCTACGAACATATTCTGTCGAACCAGAGTAAGTGCTGTTTGATTCAATTGTCGTTGTTTTTCACTCAAATTTTGCATTTATGTTGCACTTACTAACCGGTTGAGGATCGATACTGCAGGAATGGATCAGTTGATGGGGAAGATGGAGCTCCCTGAGGATTACAGTCTGTTTCAGTCTGGAGAGAGCTACGACTTGAGCCCGATGTGAGCCTGGATACTGACTGGCTAGACAGGCATTGAGATTAACAGCTGAGTATCGGTTGGAAGTGGAAATATGCGGCTGTTATTTAAAAATGCTGCATATAATTTGCGCAAATGTTAATAGTAAATATTTATATTGTTTTGGTAAACTGGAGAAAAACCAATCGTAAGTTACGTAGACACGCATCGCTTGTATTACGTCTTAGTTTATATAAATTTTAGTGTATCGGTACATGTTTTTTTTTTTTTTGGGAAGTGAGCCTTGATTTGTATTATCACTCTTCTTCTTGCTGATTTGTTTGACATGCACTTTTTCAGAGTTTAAAGTAATGGCTACTGTGGGTTATTGTTTCTGCATTTGGAACGTCATTCTTGTGTGGAATCGTTACACCTTTGAGCAATAACCAATAAGCCATAACGAAACGAGCTAAGTCCAATGGTAGATAGATAGAGTATCGATCATTTTTTTTGTTTCTTTAAGCGATGAACAACGATATCTTCATCATAAAATAATAATAATAATAATAAGCAATGGACCGTTACTTTTCAAGAGATTGGATTTTTCCTTAAAAAAATTATAAATATGAAAGTGGAAAAGAGATTGGATTTTTCCTTAAAAAAATTATAAATATGAAAGTGGAACTTCGATCATCAGTGTTGTTAGCCTAATCGGCATCCAAATATCCTTTCATGAAGCAACAGGGAAAACTGACTTTCATGAAGCAACAGAGTATCCTGATGGATGTTTTGCGTTTATGGTCTGAAGATATTAGACCGCATGTGTTGGATTGGAACCATCTTGTAACTTGAGCAGATCCTTTGAAGCTATCGATGTAAAGACAATATTTGCTGAGTCCAATTCCGTGCAATTCAGTATCTCCCGGATATAGGGTGCTTGGAAAAGCGGATAAGGACTGCTATTACAGTACGTTTGTTTCCTGTAACTAATAGATCATCCATATATGTAAGAAAATATATAATAATAGTCTCATGTCGAAAGATAATTAATGAGAGATCGACTTTTATCTTAGTGAAATCGAAATCAATAAGCTTAGAACTCAATTCTTGAAATCAGGTTCGAGAAACTTATTTAAACTGATAAAGAGATTTATGTGACCTATAAATTGCGAAGGACTAGGCTAATGTTGAGAGAAATTGGGTATTTGAGGCTAACAAGAAATGAATAAAGTTGGATAGTTGTTTGGATGGTATGTTCTATGAAGAAGAAAAAATTTATGGCAATTTGCATGCGAGGATCCAACTTGAAACGATTGGACCATTGAAGGTTTAGGAATAGGAGAGTACAACCTAGTCCTTATAGGAGCACCCGAGCATGAAACAGACAGCGACCATAGTTGAGATGGTTGTGGGACTTGGACACTAGAATTGTAAGATGGCTTACCTTTCTTTATCGAAAATGACATGACAATAATAGACTTGTGGTGAGATCCATACATTGATATGTACTTTGGGAGATTGAATACCTTAAAAAAAAAAAAAAAAATGCAAGGGTAGACATTTTTTTAAATTTGTATGAATTATTTGGACATAATCACAAATAACAAAGACAACAAAAAATTCTTATTTTTTGATAATTATGTTTGGCCAAAAATTATTTGAAAAAGACTTTTAAGGTTAAGAGGTGGTGTTCCGAGTCTGGTGGTAAATAAATCATTGTTAAAAAAGTATAAGTTCAAAAAGTGTGAAGAAGAAACGCTTCATGTATTAGAGTCAAACCATTTTCAATAGCATGGTGGTGATGCTTTTTGGTGATACCATTTTGTTGTGATAATGAGATATCAAACTAACTTTATTTTCAGCAAGATAGAATTTCATTTTTAAGAATTTACCACCATTGCCAGAATAAAAAAAATTTAATAATGGTATCAATTTATTTTTCTACCGTAACCCTAAATGATTTAAAAATTGATAAAACTTCATGTTTGACGCTCATGGGAAAAAACCCATATATATTTTAAAAAATGATCGGCAAAAGATCCATGATAGTCATAGCCTACCATAGAAATTACTGCTCTAAACTCTAAACATCAGAATATATATACTCTAAGAAATGATTAAATGATTGCTAATAAGAGATGTAATTGAGGAAAGAAGATAGTGACTTTTATTCAAATAGCATAGCATGAATTATATAATTTATCTAAATTGTTCTTGGCCAACACAACCAAATTAAATGAGATACAATTTTGGATGAAAGATGTCACAACGGTTGATGCTATTCAGTAATATCTATTCACGTGCCAATGCAAAAAAAGTTGTGATCGCGATAGTATGGAAGCTACCAATGGGTATACTCCGATTTTATATGGCCGCACATGAGTCATCTTATGCTTTAATCCTTTATAAGAAAATGTGACAGATGAACTTCAATAAAGATATTATTATGTTTGGTAAAGGCATGAACGGAGTTAACTTTTCTGAATAATAGACGCACATAAAAGATTGGATAAGGTAAACAATTTTATGTGATTTTTAAGAGTCGTTGTTACGAGATAATTCAGGAGTTAATAGCTAGAATGCTTCTAGGATGCTGAATTGTTTATCATCCTCACCCTTGGGGCTAAGCGATAGCATTTTGTTAACACATTGCCTGTGAACATCGACATTGTGCAAATTTTATATGTAGCAACATGTACATACGAAATAATTCTGTGGTATTTTCACTGTAACTCAAATCTTACGTTTGGTTTTCAACCTGCCTGTAAGTACAAAGAACCTGTTTGTTATCATTGGCTCGGCCTTTTTTTTTTCTTTTCTTTTTGTCGGTTATAGCAATTTTGAAAAGCATGATGAAGATTTTTTTACTTTTTTTTTATTTTTATAATAATTGATGTCTGTACAGAATAAGAAACTTTAACAGTAATAATTGGTTTCAAGTAGGAATAAAAATGGACAGTTTTAATGGCTAATATTCAAAAATTTGAATTTAAAATAGTAATTTTTTTAAATTCAAAATTTTGAATAGTTTTTAAAAATCGTACATCTTAATTCCAATTAGACATAAGAATGGCTAGGCCCTGTTTGGAAGTTGGGTAAGGCTCAACCTGGCTGCCAAAAAACTGGGTTCTTCATCTAATATAATAACCCAAGCCTGCGTTTAACACTAAGAAAATTTCTTTTAGACATGTACATTTATAAATAACTCATTATTTATTAGCAGCGAATGATAATTTTCCACAAAAATTTCTCCTAACAAAATATATATATCCTCTTATTGGTTAGAGTGGTATTTTCGGAAATTGTATTGCAAGTGTTGGATTGAGGTCAAGCGGAAAATTCTATTTACACACCGAAGTTTACTCTTTATGTTCAGATTGTTTTCTACACCAATCTCTCCTTTTTGAAGCATCACCAGTTTACTCTCAACACCCAATTCTTTTTCCAAAATTAACCCTCCCCACTCCTAATTTAGTTTGCGTTATCGTGGGCTGTCGATTTCTTAGTGTGTGCATGGGATCGAGATTGTGAAGTCGCCAAACGGGAATTTCTAGATGGGCACTAGATTTTTCCTAGTGAGCCCACTTTTCCTAATGCGCACATTTTCACTTTTCAAAAACCTTATTTTTTTCCTAGTGAGCACACCTATTTTCCCAAATTATCCTCACCATCTTTTTCTCTCCCACCGTTCCCAAATCAGAACCCCTCTCTCTCTCTCGCCGACTTCCCCTCTCTCTCTCGCCGGCTTCCCCCCTCTCTCTCTCCGGCTTCCCCCCTCTCTCTCTCTCTCCGGCTTCCCCCCTCTCTCTCTCTCGCCGGCTTCCCCCCTCTCTCTCTCGCCGCGCCGACTCCCCCCTTCTCTCGCTGGCTTCTTCTCTCTCTCTCTCTCTCTCGGGTGGGGCCTATATACCCGGCTTCCCCTCTCTCTTGCCAACGCTCGCGGGCCCTCGCTGACTGCCGACGCTCGCGCGCTCTCCCCCTGACGCACTGTCGCCAATGCTCGCGCTCTCGACTTCAGGAGTGCAGGAGGTTTAAGAAGTAAGGTTTTTGTATTTAAATTTACTTAATTTTTTGTATGGATTATGATTTTAGACTGAGATTGAGTTGTTGCTGTTGTTTATTTTTTTTATTTTGGTGGTTTGTTGGTTTTTTTTTTTTTTTGTGTTGGATTATGATTTTAGACTGTTTTAGACTGAGATTGAGTTTTTTTTTTTTTTTTTGTGGAGAGTAAATATTGGTGACTGATTTGCACTTAAGTAATCTAATATCAGAGTGATTCCCTTCCAGTCGAGGTCAAAATCTAAAGATTTGGTTTTGGTGATCATTAGTTAAATTCTTCATAGACATTCATGCCTAGTAAATTTTTATAATTTATGTTATCTTAGACAAATTATGTGTATTGGTAATTATTAGTTAAATTTTGCATAAATATTGGTGATCATTACTTGCCGTAGAATTTAGGGAATTATTTTGATACCATGTGTATTATTTTGTGTGTTGGAATTGGCTATCATGTTGGAAGTTTAGAGGCATTATGTTTATACAAGTTATTTATGTTCATTTGAAATAATATGATTGCACATACAATTATTTAGCTTAGATAGCTCAAAAATATTTCGTGTACCGAGATAATAAACATTATCTTAAAACATTTATAATTTAGTAATTCATATGTATTTGAATCCTAAATATTTTAGAATTAACTTATCCATTTTCATATGGGGATATTTATCATGTGCATGTAAATATGTGTGTAATGATGTTCACATAAAATTTTTGTCGTACCCTTACAGTACTAGTTTCTTATTTTTCTAAATTTAGCATATGGATGTGTCTGTATTATACCTGTATCCGTGCTTCAATATATCAATCTACTCCATTTCGTTTGTCCGTATCATACCTTATCCGTGCTTTTATTAGATAGTTAATTTTAGATTTTTGAATCGGGAATAAATTGAAAAATAGATCTAATATATTTATGTTATGTTATTTAATAGATTTAGATAGGCAAATATAATTAGCATATGGTGATATGTGATGTTTGATATTTTAAAATTTCATTTCGTAAATAGAATCATTGGTGATTTAGACATGGATCCGGCGCAACCATCTCGGATTCGACTAACAGCTTCGAATAGGAGGAAGAAAACGGGGATCCGTCCAGCCGTCGATCCTCACATTCCTCAAATCGAGAGTGAGCGCAAGATGTCCCGCAGACAAATACTGAAGATGTCCCGCAGACAAATAATGACGAAGTAATATTCGGTTTTTTTATTCTTTGTAAATGAACCAACTATAATCGAACTTATATATGTTTTTGCCATAATATATGCAGAGAATTCAAGAAACTATAGCAATTATTGATCCTTTCTTAGAGCAAGGCGAGACCGCAAGCAAGAGGCGTCCGAGTTTGCTCTATAATGCCCTCGTGAAGATCAAATCAGTTCTAACCGGGTGCACACAAACTGATCTTGACACAGTATTACAGCCCGTTGCGCAATCCCCCACCGATCGTCCTACCTCTTCAAGACGCCGTCAACCTGCAAGGAAGCAACCCGCTCGGAAGTCTCGAAGAATCTAGAATTTGTTTTTCTTTTTTAATATGAGTCGCAAAGTCAAAAAAATAGTTGTTAGCATGGAACAAAAATTCCTTTTAGTTTGTCGTTCTTTTAAATTGAAGTTGTACTAAAGGAACATTTTTTATATATGAAGTTGTAGTTGCCGTTGTTTTTAAATGATGCTCAAACTCATTTTAAAGGCCGTTGTTATGTATTTGAAACTATGAATTATTTGTTGATATTTGGTGTTTTGATGTTGTATATGTTCATTACCATATCATATATCCTGTGTCCTATGGATATCCAATCAGAACTGAAGCATGCATATTACAGTGATATAAGTTTTGATTGTCACTTTGGATAAGTATTTTACACCCCATTTATAATATATCCTATATATCCTATTGTATATCCTATATAAGCAGTGATATAAGTTTACAATTCAAGAATCTATAAGATCTTCTAGTAGTCTATGATCTTGTAGCAACAATATATTAGTTTTATAATATTTAAGATTCTCTATTGCAGTATATAAAACTTGTTGATATGTTAGACCGTTGTTGTTCGATATGCACGCTATTTATTTTGCTGTTAATATGTTTTGATGCCAAGTTCATGAAGATATTGGATCGTTGTTGTTCGACATGCCCTGATACGGTTCTTCAATATATGTAAACCCTCATTTTGTAAACCATATTAACTTTAGCTAATTTTGCCAAACTGTTATTTTGAAGTTTTGAATTACTTGTGTATATGTTGGATCAATGATGCCAAGTTGTTGATATATTGGATCATTCTCGTATATGTAGGATCAATTACCCCAAGTTGTTGTTCGACACACCGTATCACTTAAATTAATGAATTACTGTATCCACGATTCGGGTTTACAGAACCGGATCTTTTTAGAGCTATCCGGGACTGTAAACCCGGATAGAGAGAATATGTCCGGACTGGATAACCCAGATGAGGATATCTCAATTTTAGCCACACCGTCCGGGCTATACAGCCCGGACAGATACTCTCTGTCCGGGTTGTCCAGTCCGGACGGGGTGCCCAACATTAAAAAATCTGATGAAGAAGGAGATGTGGAAGGATATTTCCTCTTCTCTATACTAGCCGCTCCTCTGTACTAGCCGCTCCCCGATACTCTGTTACATTAAAGAAAGCATTTCCTCCTCTCTCTCTCGGGTTTAATGCGGGAAAAAAAGGACGCGGAAGATGAAGGAAAAAATGTGGAAGGGTATTTTGGACCAAAAAATATAATGGCAAAGTGGTAGAAAAGAAGACTTTTAAAGTGGGCTCACTAGGAAATTTGCTGTGCCCATCTAGAAACTCCCCGCCAAACCTGACGGTGGTTTCTGATTCTGATCGCAACAAGTGGATGGAGGTCACTGGAAGGGAGCTCAATTTCTTGATCCCACAGGAAGCCAGTGATTTTATTTCGTGGAGGAATCTACCAAGTACCGAGTTTGAGCTCGAGAGACCGCATCCTGCACTTTGAAGCACCACAACACATCCTCCACCAAGGAAAATGTTTAACAGGTCGAGGCTGAATCTGTCAACTCAGTCTTTAAATCATCCAAATGGTGACGGAATGGATCTCTCTCCAAGCAGCAAGAGGAGAAAGGATAAAGATTCCTTCCCCCATGCAATGGAGGAGGATTTCTGCTCACCAGCCAATTCCCATCCAGAGAGAGCTCAAGACATGGACATACATCCAGTGGAACCATCTTGGTTGAATGACTTCACTGGTGTGATCAGGCATGCATACGAGCTGGTAACAGCTGCCAAGATAATATACGAAGACAACGAGGGGTATCTGATAATGGCCCGCCTATCTTTCTCCGATCAATAGCGGGTGAAGGTTTCTTGGAGGAATAGTCTCATTCATGGCATTGTTGTTCATGTCATAATAAGCTACCATTGTTGTTCATGTCATATAAATTTGATTATGTTGTGTAAGGTGAAAAAAAGAGTGCTCCCTAATAACATAACCTTGTCTGCAGTTCATGGGCAATAATTCACATAAATGACTGCATGGAAATTCAAGTTAAGTTACATTCATGTAAGGTTGATCTTATCAATACATACCTACTTGTACATACAACATATACATGTACACATGACAAAAGAGCTTAGAGTCAGATGATGACTAAATCTTGCCAGATTCAAGATATGACGGTGGAAAATATTACACTACATACTATAATATAGGAAAGAAAAAAAATTACAATATGTACAACAGAGTGGGATATAACATATTCTGCTGCACGATAGTTAGTAAATGAGCAAGACATAGACACAACAATTTCAACCAAAAAATAGCAAAAGTTACATTCTGCACAAATAATTATACTGTAGAACTCGACACTCAACAATCCAATTTTAATAGGCAGAGTAACCTTCTGCTCATGCATGCGCTCCACCTTGACTTTTAGAAGTTAAAATTTCTTTGGTAGTCTAAGCTGCTAGAGAGCAAAGAGTAGTTAGATAGCCATCGCAAGATTAACAGAAAAGTATGCTCATAGTAATACTGAAACATTTCAAACCTTTGATTTCGTGCTGTTCACTAATGCAGAATCATTGAACTGGCAATTGTAAGTACTTTTCTCGCTCTCAGTTGCGCCTGGACCTTGTCTGAGATTGTTCGCACAAGTGAGCAGCATAGGCTACACAAAATAATGAGGTACAGTGAGTCTCACATATTTGCTAGCTGACGACTTTCTAAAATAAAACAAGGGTTCATGAATAAACATGTTTATTAAAGTATGTAAATTGGCTAATTTATGATCATGAATCATCCAAGTGATATTAAACACAATAAGATACCTCTTGGATTGGCATTTGTTCCTCTTTAATATATAAGTGATCAGCGAAAAAGATAACCTGCACAAGAAAGCAGCAGGAATAAGTTGAATTTCGTTTGAGGGCTTTTCCAACTAGATTGAAGTTCAGCACGCACATAAACACCTGTATGGGTGCTTCCTTTTGTGTCACCTATCAAAAATGCTGATTATATTTAGCAAGGAAAAACTCGAGAAAGCTCAATCTACAAACTCAAAAACCATTGTTTCATCCCCAAAAAAGCTATACATTTGGAATCCAAAAGAAGTGAGTCATCCGGCATGCTGACACTTATGAATATCATTTGAAGAAAAGGTTACATGGTTAAAATTTAAACTCCAATTAAAATGAAACAGCAAGGAAAACTATAGAAAGCAAGCTATATGTTCAAAAGAAAATATGAAAAATGTCAAAATGAAATTCTATTGCACATAACTATAAGAAATATAACAAGAAAGTAGAACAGTAAAAATGAATAATAATCAATAATCTACAGGTACTGAATCTGCTGATGAACAAGTCAACATGTTATGAATTAAGTCCTGATATGCTTATAAATAAACAGCTAAACCATCATGTTAATGGCTTGTAGATGAATTTATTGTGGATAATATATTGGAAGATGAAATATTCATAAAGTTTTGATAAATAGCTAAGACAGTTCATCAGATATGCCAGCTACCCTAGCAACACAGACAAAAATATGTATCCATTAAGAATAAATTACCTTATTTAGAAAATGTACATTTAAAGCATCGGCTGCTTTAATTTGTACTCCTAGACGGGTACTGTGGCCACTGCAGAAGGGGCAAAAGACAGTCCGGAAAACACACCCATCTTCTTCACACCAGATGTCATGCAGTGACACATCTTCCCTGTTGCACCTCTCAAACAAACGCTGATCAACAGATGAAATGTCAGAAATTATAACACGCATCTCTGTTGTTGGAATCCTGGAAATGTACTCTGAGAAGCTGTAATCCAGAGGCCCATAGCTCAGCACATATGACAAGTAGGCTTTAGATGATGATGTTGATTCACATGCAACAAGAAAATTATTCTCGATCAATCCCAAAGGATTTTTGCAGGCAAAACAACAGATGTGTAGCTTCTTTTCTGCTGATGTTTCGTGCAATATGGGTGATACATTCTTGTTGCTTACTGCTTGTAATCCATTTGATTGAGACTTCCCCTCTGATGGATTATGGAAAAGAGTAGACCCAATTTTTTGACTGGCATGTTTAGTTATATTTCTGGAATTCAAGCAGTCAAACTGGTGGCAAGATTCTGCATTAGAATTACTGAAACTGTTAATCTGAGCACAGTTTATATCATGCGCACACGACGACTTTCTTTTCCTATGATTGTAAGAATTCACACTCTTATTTAATGATGATTCTTTTTCAGTATCACTGATATCTAGATATACTCTTTCAGGGCTAGTAGTTGTTGTGCATATATCTTCACAGGAGATTCCATTTGAAATTGATGTACAGCATGAAAATGATTGTCCATCTGGAATCTGATTAGAGGCTTGCATTGTTCTTGAAAATGAATTTCCATATTTCGAAACACTAGGTTTGGAAATGTGATACTCCTTCCCAGTGTTGTCACTGATCAGGGATTTATCCAAAGTAGGTGTAGGTGAGGATGTCTGCATTAATGCAGAACCCCTGTACATAGGACTCAACCTTGTCAGCCAAAGGAAACAAGCAAATGAAAACAAGTGATAGTAGGTAAATAGGATCACCTGAATATAAGGGAACTGCTTTCCAACTCAACAAATTCTCTGTGGCCGCTTAAGAATTCTTCGTTCATTTTGCCTGCTGACTTTGCAAGGCACTGAGCTTTTGTTCCAGATAAAGAATCATCAATTGATACACTTTTTGATCCTGCTACAATATTGTCAGGAATTATCTTCCTTCTACGAGGACTGATCTTTTTTCCTTTCTGGTTTTTCTTTTGTACATTCACCTCAGTCCAATTCTCTTCTGCAGCATTCAAGTTATCCTTCACAGAATCAGAAGTGACAATTTCATTTTCCCTGCCCTTCTGGTTCAACCTTTTCTGTAAAAAATGATCAGGATTAGAAATGGTTCCATGTACAATGAGTAGTTACAGGAATAAATTTGATTGAGAAATACAAAACCTCAACCTGTTCAAAGAAACTCCGCAATCCTTCCATTGACTCATCAAAACTGCCATACTGTTTGATAGAGTTCCGCAGCCACTTCGAAACGTAATTGAGATTTCTTTGCTCCTTCAACCGCTCATCTGCATATATAAATGTTCAGAAACTATTTCATACAATGGAGACACAAAGATATCCTTATGTTAGAAAAGATATAATTCGAAGTGAAGCCATGTTTGCTTTCAAGATGACAGGATGGAGATGTAAATAGTAAATGCAATGAAATATAACTCATATGTTTAAATCGTACTGCGAAGCTAGAGAGTTTGTACACACTGCTCAAGAAGATAATAAGAGAAGCATATAAACTTTAGGGAAAAACCAGCGCATAAAGAAATAAAGTGCTGAACAAGTCGATCGTCAGAGTGGCAGTGCTCGTCAATATTTAAACACACTTAAAATTATGTACAAGCTCAGTCGATTTAAGAAAAGCATAAGCTCAAGGAAATAAAGTGCCAAAAAAGATGATTGTCAGGGTGGTAGCGCTCATCAATAGTTAAACACACTTCAAATTTTGTTCAAACTTAGCCTATTTAGATTACTGAATGAGCCAGAGCCAAACATCAACCTTCTCGAGCACATTCACAATCCAAGGAAATAAGCAAAAAAATTCAAGAATATACAGTGAAATTAGAGAGTTTGAATGGTGACAATTTTGCTGATTTCAATAGTTTTATAAAGTGAACCTTAAGCTACAACAACAAATACAACCCAGCCTTTATCCTGTTAAGAATAAAATATGTAAGAGTTTAATGTAAAATAATAGAAGTATATATTAAACAAAAGTAGGGATGATAATTTAGATTCCACTAATTTCTATCAATTGTCACTCTTTTTTTCTTTTCTCAATTCCAAAATCCTAACCTAACTAATTCTTACTTTATTATGAAGCCAGAGCCTAGAAAGCACAGATACGGACACAAATTTGGACAAGGATTTGGATACAGACAAGGGATTTAACATTGGTGAAAAATGAATATGGATACGGCAAGACCATGAAAAAAAATATAAATATAGGTATATATTCTTCTATTATTAACATAATAATTTTATTAAAAATATCCAAATAAAACACTGGTAATGTATAAGTTTGTATCTCGTTACTCATTTAAAAGGACAAGTATCGCCATCAACTAAACATCTCTCCCTCACCCTCTATAGGAAAAGGGATAAAAAGAAAAAATGGCAAAGATAACAGATCATAAATCATAAAATCTGAATACAGAAATTCACTTCTTCAAACATAAAAACCAAACAGGACTCATATTCACAAGAAAATATTAAAGTAGAACTTCATGAATCTCTCTCTCTCTCTCTCTCTCTCTCTCTCTCTCTCTCTCTCTCTCTCTCTCTCTCTATATATATATATATATATATATATATATATATATATATATATATATATATATATATATATATATATATATATATATATATATATATAATTTAGCAATGTTTATTTTTATTTTTCAAAACCATCTAACTCTTTTTTTAGACACAATCTACAAGAGTCTTGGATACAATAATGATAAGGTGTTTTTTCTTTATTTTATAGGACAGCCACATGGCGTGTAAAACATGATTTTTGGCATGTCGGTGTGGCCATGTGTCCGACACAGATACGGCATCTCCAACAATATGTCCATACTCCTTAGATCAGAATTACGAAGCTATGATCAAATCATTTTCCTCTTCATCACTGCCAACCACCACTACGACCAACTTAAAACTCTCCACCATTGCCTTCAAGGCCACCATCAATGTTGCGCCTCTCTCGATCCACAGTCACCGCCTTCAACATTTGTTTCTTCCTTACAAATGTTTACAATAGTAATAACGGTAACGTAATGTTTTGCCTTTGTTAGGTTGTCACATATAATATAACGCATAATGTAACTTATGCAATTTCCTTTTTATTTAATAAAAATAAATATAAACTATATAAAATAATTTTTATAAATTTAAAAATAAATTTAAAATATCTAAAAAAGAATATAAAACCATTTTATAATCATAATCTATTCTAATTTTATATTAAGTTTTACAATAATTCTCATATTTATCTTCATAAATTATATTATGTCTGCAACCATAATTCCAAGTATCATTTAAACAAGAAAATAATATTCCAATTTTTTAGTTCAATTCCAATTATTATCATTATTGTAATTTATATTTTGTAATGTTCAATTTATCTTATTTGTAATTGTTGATTTCAATTTAGTTAAACATTTAATAGAATCAACAAGTAAGATATTTTAGTAACTGGAAAAGAATTACAAGCGAATAAGGAAATAATTGCAAATTAACAAGTTAACAATTGCACAAGCAATCAAACAAGCCAACAACTAATCAAGTAATAAAATTACAGCGATTCACTAATAATTAAAATAATCAACAACAATATAGAAATTACTAAAGAATAATTGTAAATAACATAACATAACGTTATATAATATAAAGTAAAATAACATAAAAAAACATATTGTTACGGTTCATTGAGTTATTTCCAGTTGTTACGTAGCGCTGAGCTTTCGTTAAAAAACGCAATATAATGAGTTTCATAACACGTTATTTTCAACGTTGTTCCTTACCTTTGATTTGATTGAGATCTCATTTTAAGATTTAGATCTATTTCCCTTACTCCTAAAAAAAATAGTTGAAGTGCTACAGTACCATAAAACAATACTTCAAAAAGAAAAAAAAACTTTGTTTGATGGGTTAGAGAAATTTGTGGATGTTGATCTTTCTATTAGAATAGATGTGTTAGAGAAGCATTGTTCTAAATATCAGCCGCAACGAATGGTATATCACCTGATATATCATTTTGGATGGCCTACTGATACATTACAAAAGTCCGATATTGGCCCATATCATTGATATATTGTTCGATATCTCGATATCCGATATGAAAACTGTTTATCTGATATGAACTCGATATCTAGTATTTAGAACCTTGTTGAGAAGTTTGTTGATGTCTTGGGTCATGTTAGATCTTAAGATTTCGTGAGTTCAAAATTTTGGTGTGAATTAGATCCTATGAGAGGACCATTTGGGGTTTGTGAGTTGGTTTGGGTTGTTGAATTAGATCACAAGGGAGGGTCATCCAGAATTTGTGAGCTTGTCAAATTATAAGTTCTAGTAACCTGTTAAAGTCATTTGTTAGTTAGTATGAGAACCTTATCACTTGTGTTTACTTGGTTAAATTGTATGGAAGAGTCAAGGATAATCAACTCTTTGAGGAATGTAAATGTCGGAGAAAGAATTTTAGAGATACCAGATATTTCAACAGTTTCAAACATCTTCTTCAGCTACTTTAACATAGGGAGGTAACTGTTTCACTTGTCTTGCATTATGTTCCCTAAACCTGAATTATTAATGCTAGACTTCTGATCATATGACGAGTAATTTAGATATCTTGTCAATATTTAATTCACTTTTTCTTCATGTTACATTGGAAGATACCAGTATTCTAATGGGGCAATAGTGGATAACATTGATTTAACACCATCCTTACACCTATATTTTAAAAAAAATTCATTTCTTATAGTTCATCACTAAAATTAATTTTTGTCTAAAATTTTATATCTTACAATCCATCATTATAATCACTTGTGCTCAAAATTGCTTAGTGAATATCTCTCCAGTATCATTGTATCTTCAAGAGCTTAAGATGTGAAGGAAAATTAACATAAGACATGAGCACGGAAGCGTATAATGTCATGATGTTTATACTATTATGATGCTATGTTCTAGTTCTATCTGTTTAATTGATAAACATTATCACTTAGGCCATCCATCTCTACAAAATATGAAAAGTTAGTTTCTGACTAAATCATATTTCTTCTACAGAATGTCAGTCTTGTCAATTAGATAAGTATCATCGTGTGCCTTACACACCTAATAAGAAAGCAAGTAGTCATTTTGAATTAGTGCACTTCGATATTTGGGGTCTATACCAAATTGAGTCAGAACTTGACTTTGAAATATTTTATTAACTTGGACAATGATTATTCTCTAGTTACTTGGCTCATCATAATAAAAACTTGCTCTGGAGTCTTTTCTATGTTCAAACAATTTAGTACTGAAGTAAGACATAATTTAGAATTTATGTGTATTATAAGAAGTGAAATTCAATAAATTCTTTAGTTCTATGTTCATAGATTTCATGTCACAGTCAAGAATTATCCACATCATAATAAAACAAAAATGCATATAGGAATGATAAGACACTTGTTAAGAGCTTGATTATAAAATGTCCATACATATATAAGAACCCAACCATTTTCAGGCAGATGTCTCTACTACATATTTATCTTATAAACCGCATACCTTCATTAGTACTAGATGGTAAAATACCATATATATAATATATCCATTTGTAGATCATTTTTTTTACTGCCTATAATATTTGGTTGTGTTCTTTGTGTATAATAATAATCCTAGTAACACCAACTAAGATTTTAAAACAAAATTTAAACATTCACATCATGAGCCCACATCAATAATAGTAGCCACCCGCCGTGACCCAAGAAGGAGACTGGAGCTACGCGAGATAGCGAAGGCAGAGGAGGATGAGTCATAGCAAGAACAAGAGGTGGCAATTGTCGATGACAATAAGAGAGACGAGGATGGAGCCCGTTAATTCTACTCTTCTCACTTGAGCAAGTGCATTTTCATTGTTATGCTTAATTATATGATGTATTAACTATTGTAGTGTCTGCTACTAGAACACAACTTATGTAATAGTTATCTTACACTTATTTTGTTAAGTACTTATTAATGAAAAGCGGGGGGATATATCCACCATTCTTCTCAAAAAAAAAAAAAAAAAAAAATTAGAACTCTGAAGTGTATTTTTATAGGATACTTTAAAACCTAAAAAGGCTACAAATGTTATTGTCCTAAATCAAATCAAATTTTCATCCAGATGTCACCATTGAGTTCAAACTCTACTTCAATTATGAGTCATCGCCAATAATTGGGTCTCCCTTTTAGAGTGTGTAGATGGTTTTATGTTTCTTTTTGCTCTATGTACTGAGAATTTTATTTAGCCATTAAGTTCTTTAATGGCTCAATAGAATACTACATAACTAATGGCCCAATATTATAGCATTTATAGAAAGCTCTCTCTATTAAGCCAAAGCATATAGGCATACTCCAATTAGGACTCCAATGAAAGCATATATGCATACTCCAATGATCTCCAATACATATATGCTTTTAAAGGTTGATATACTAGGGAATTTGAGTAATGGATACTCCAATGAATTTAAATTCAAAGTTGTTACTAGATTAGAGAGAGCTTTTAGAAAATATAGGATAACATAGAAGATTTGTAGGGAATAAACTATCTAATATTAACTCGACCAGATATGCATACTTGGTGAGTTTTATAAGTCAATTCTTATTTGCTCCAAGAAAAAATCATTGTTGTGATTCGGGTAGTTAGATAATTAAGAGCGCTCTAGAAAAAGGTCGTTTATATTTATATTGTAATTAGTGTAATGTAGCTGCATTCTCGGATACAGTTTGGGCAGGATTATTTCCCGATACAAGATCAACAACTGCATATTTGTTTTTTGTTGAAGAAAACTTGGTCTCTTGAATTGGAGTATCAAGCCATAACCCATGCTACATGTGATCTAGTTTACATATGAAGTCTCATAGGCGAGCTAGATTTTTCTTCACTTTGCTTATGTGACTATATTGCAACAATCAGGCTGCTAATAACATTTCTAAATCCTATATTTCACGAGCAAACGAAGTACATTGAACTAGATTATCAGTTTACCATTAGAAGGTTAACGAGCATAAGATCCTTGACATAAAGCATTTGTCATTAACCAATCAGTTAGCATATTTTCTGACTAGGGCCCCTGAGAGGTCGAGAGTACTGTTTATTTGTAACAAGTTGAGCATATACGATGTGTATGCTTTAGCTTAAGGTGGAGTGCTAACAAAAATGTGTGGAGTGTTTTATGTAAAATAATAAAAAATATATATATGGAAAGCAGATATCAATTTAGATCATCTTCCACTATTTCTCTCAAATATCTCTCTCTACTTTCCTCAATTTTAAAAAACTAATCCTAATTAATTCTAATTTCATAAACCCTTAAGTTTTAGGAATGGCTATACAAATCTTTTTTTTTTCCATTAAGTTCTATTAAAAATCATCTCCTCAAGTAAATTAAATTATTTCAGTTGCAATCTTTTTCTAATTGCCTCTATCCAAATTCTATTAGCTTATCTAGCCCTCACTACTCCATTAACTATAATCTTCACCTATCTCTTAACTGGCACACACTTTTTCCCACCTCTATACTTTGAAAAATACCCCTTTTCTCGTCTTATCGACTAAAATTACATCATAAGCAAATATGCATAGTACATTCCTGTATAACTAACATAATAATATAAGAGTGCTAATATTGTTGGAATTAAATCTAAAATTATTAATTATCAATTAAAATTCTAAAGCACAAATTTTCCTTCAAAAGGAAGCAATAAATAAACAAATTTTCAATAAAGTAAACATTAGAAAATTTGACATGTCGGTATCCAATCATTTGATAGACATTACTTTTATAAAGTAGATAGTGCCCTCATAGAGACAGTTAAGCTAACTACTCAAAATTGTGGAAAGAGGAAACCTAGATGACCAGCACCGAACAGCACACCAATGGTCAACTCTCAAGCTCAAGTGTATGCTTAAGATTACTCAAAGAAATCTTCAGAAGACCAATGATGAGAATTTGGGGTGGTGGTGGGTGGGTGGAGAGGAGGGTGTTCTCCGCAAAATTTTTACTTTCTTCCATTTATTACAACGATTACAACGAAAAAAGAACAATAGAAAAACAAACAAGAGGATTTATATATTATCGCTCTCTTTTACAATAAAAGCGGGTTCTAATGTGGCGATGGATCTAACTAGCAGTACATATTGACTATCCTACATGAATATCTCTCTTTTTAAAGAAGATAATGGCTGGCCCTCGTTCTCTCTCTGCTGATCTTAATGAATTCAAGGCTCTCGCGTATAACTTGAACTTTAAAAGATCCATAAAGTCTCATCAAAAAGGTTATTTATAGATTTTTGTTGATTATCAGAATTTGCTTAGAGACGGGGATAGAAGGTTTTTGTATTCATTAAGAATTCTAATCAAATATTTGATTTTGACTTAAATCTCCTGATGTTGACTTCTGGTTGGACTAAATTCGAATATTAGATAATCCCCAACCTCAATCACAACCAATTAAAAATTCTGAGAATCTGCCAATGCGGAGTTAAAAGGTTCTGGGTGCGAAGTTAATAACTTAACTTCGCATTTTACTCTTAGCGCGAAGCTAAGTTTCTGGCATATGCCAAGTTAAAGGCTCTGGACGTGAAGCTAATGACTTAGCTTCGCATTTTAGTTCCAACACGAAGCTATGCTTCTGGTCGATGCCAAGTTAAACGCTCTGGACATGAATCTAATGACTTAGCTTTGCATTTTACTTCCAACGCGAAGCTATCTTTCTTCTTTGAAATTTTATTCTCCAATAAAACCCCCTCCAAAGTTTCAAAATTGTTATGATTGGTAAATTTTAAAATATTTTGGATCTTCAATTGATTCAAACTGATTTCCACATATATACGCAAAGTTAATCTTCTGAATCCTAAATGCACGAAGCTATTAGCTTCGCATCTGACCACCTTGGTCGCCTCGAATTCCGCATCGAATTCCAAGAGGCAGTTTTACTCTTTTAAATGGAGTCTCTCCTTTCCTTATTCCTCAAACTTTCAAGTAAATCTAGAATTCTTGAGACCCGAAGACTTTCATCAGTGAATTTTTATGCGATTTCTCCACACATTGATTCTCTTGACTTATGGTGCCCAAGAAGAAACCTGGTCTCTTGAGTTAGGCGAACTCCGAACTAGCCAAGAAGCAGTTCTAGCAGACTTAGAGAAGACCGATTTCAATATAGTGGTCAGCCGAATGACGATCCTTATAGCTCGTGAAACTATCGCAAAATCTCAGGCCATTTTGGAAGCCAACCAGACTAGACTGGAGAAGTCTTCCAAAAGAAGAGAAGAGTTGATCTTGCGACAAGGACAACTCGAACAAGAGGGCATAATGAAGACCCGAACGACTGAAGAATCCCGTCAACGACTAACTCAGCATCTTGCCATTAATGAAGACGACTTGCGTTGCCAGGCTCTACACTCTGTGGAAAAGACTCGACGTCAAGTTGTTGATCAGACAGCGAATAAGTTGAAACTCCTAAGAGAATTCTGATCTTCTTATATATTTTTCCTTTTTTTGTTGTAATTAACAAAGAAGCTCAACTTTCGATTTCTTCTTTTCCTTCTTTGTTGACTTGTATTCATTCTTGCAAACATGAATAAAGAAAATTTTTAGTTTTCTATCTCTTAGCTCCATATCATTCTGAGCCATATTTGACGACGTGATTGATATATAATTATAGTTATGATAAACAATTAATTCTGAATAGGTGATCGTGTTAAGAACGAGAGATTCGGTAGAGGTGCGTAATTGTATATGCCTGGAGTTTGACAAAGGCGCTTTATTGTACATGCCAAGATGATCGGGTTAGGATCATTGGTTTCGGCAAAGGTGCATAATTGCACATGCCTAGAGTTTGGTGAAAGCGCTTCATTACATACGCCAAGATAATCGGATAAAGATCATCGATTTCAGCAGAGACACCTAATTGTACATGTCTTGGATTTGGCGTAGGAGCTTAATTGCGCATGTCAAGATGATCGGGTCAAGATTACCAGATTTCAGCAGAGCCGTCTAATTGCACATGCCTGAGATTTGGCGGAGGCACTTAATTGCACATGCCAAGATGATCAGGTCAGGATCATCGGATTTCAATAGAGCCGCCTAATTGCACATGTTTGAGATTTGACAGAGACGCTTAAATGCACATGCTAAGATGATCGAGTTAGGATTATCGAATTTCAGCAAATACGCCTAATTGCACATGCGTGAGATTTACACATATCAAGATGATCGGGTCAGGATCATCAGATTTCGGAAAAAGCAGCAAATTGCACATGCCTGAGATTTGGCAGAGGCACTAAATTGCACATGCCAAGATGATCAGGCTAGGATCATCGGATTTTGGCAAAGGCACCTAATTGCACATACCTTAATGACTTGTTTGGATGACAGACGAAACCAGTGATTGGATTAGGATCACCAAATAAACCGTTTGTTGTGATATGTATGATGGTTAAAACCTTACTATCAAAAATAAGAGCTTAACATGACAAATTTGATTGTATCAAAGCGATATGGGTGGGATTGTCTAAATCTTACTATCAGAAATAAGAGTTTAACATGAAAGGTTTACGGAATTTTTAGCAAATCCCTAATTATCAACGGATTTGTTGTGCCTTTACCATCATCGTTTGCGTTGGGCTAGCCATGCTATTCCCCTCAGCATAATGAGTAATCGAGGACTTTTACTTCCTCTTCTCTCAGCTTTGTGGCTTTAGGCAAATGATCTCATACTTCTACCCCCCAGTATGATAGGGTTGGAAAAAAACTTGATCTCCTCTTTCTACCGCTTTAATAACATTGGACGGTTCATCCTTTATCCCATAACATGATAGGTTGTCAAGGAATTGATTTTCTCTCTCCTTTGCCAATATGGCCATGGGTTTATGGTGACAAGTTTGTTGCGGGATTTTTAGCAAATCCCCAACTATAAACGGATTTGGAACGCTTTTACCAATCGTCGTTTGCGTTGGACTAGTCATACTATTCCCATAAGTATGATGAATTGTCGAGAGTTTTAATTGGGTTTAAATGCCAAACGTTCCCTCTTCTCTTAGCCTTTTGGGCATTGAGTTTTTTCTACCCCTAGTATGATAGGGTTGGCGAGAAGTTTCTAATTTCTCTTCTAGTTGCTTTGAAGGCATTGGACAACAAAAATTCATACAATTTTTTCTTTTACTACTTTTTTTCTTCTTTTCTTCTTTTTTTAGAATTTTTATTTATAGCCAGTGTTCTAAATATCGGATACCAATCTTATACCGGTCAGCCAAATACATACCGGATATCGGATACAGGGCGGGATATCGCGATATGACCCTAAATACCGGAGTGTCACATCGGTGTTATATCGGTTAAAAAATAATCATATAATTGGCTATATAGAATATATTAAAACACATAAAATAACTTTATGGTACTTACCTTAGCTTATTTGCATTCAAATTACGAATTTACAGATACCATTTAGAACGTCTGTATATGCACAAAGCAATAGATAATCATAAAATTACGAAAAATAAATTTCAAGAAAAAGGAGAAGTGTTTCTACAATACAAAATAATATAATTTACAAAATTAACTTCTAATTAGATTGTCAATATTCAAAATTACCCCATAATATCACTGTAACTATTCAAAATTGGAGTTTAGAGTGTCACTGTTCAAAATTACCCCATAATATCACTGTCACTGTTCAAAATTGGAGTTTAGACTGTCATTGTTCAAAATTACCCCATAATATCACTGTCACTGTTCCAATTTGTTCAAAATTACCCCATAATATCACTGTCCAGTGTTCTAAAAAACGTCCTATGCGGGCGCATATGCGTCCGCATAATCGTTTTCGGCCTCAGAACGCACAGAAAAGCCAGAAAGCGGTCCATTATGCGGACAATCGATTATGCGTCCGCATAATCGATTATGCGGATTATGCGTTCCGCATAATCGATTATGCGGTTTTTGGTTTATTGGGTTAAGAATTTCTAGATTCGCTCGAAACCCGACCCGTACCCGCTACCCACACATAAAAATCCCCTCTTCAGTCGAACCCGTACCACATCCCGATCCCGATTAGAAATTCTCGAGTTCCCAAAGCGAAAAAAAACCCTAACCCCTCTCCTCTGTTCGCCCGAAACCCTATCCTCCGTTCACCCTATCCCCTCTCCGATCACCGGGGCGATCGTGACTCCAAACCACCTACAAAAATGAAAAAAATCCTAACTCTAGTCTCCCGATCTCCCGATCTCCCAAGCTCTCCGTTCTCCCTTTCCCCTCTCCGATCACCGACGACATCTACTCCGGCGATCGTGACTCCAAACCAGCAAAAAAAATCAAAAAATCCTAACTCTCCGATCTCCCGAGCTGTCGAGTCCCTTCTTCAGCGAAAATCCGTTCGCCCTTTCCCCTCTCCGATCTCACCGGCGACATCTCCTCCGGCCGATCGTCACTCCAAACCAGCAAAAAAAACCAAAAAATCCTAACTCTCCGATCTCCTGAACTGTCGAGTCTCCAAACCAGCAAAAAAAAAAAAAAAAACCTAACTCTCCTTTCGCCCTTTTCCCTCTCCGATCTCACCGGCGACATCTCCTCCGGCAGCTGCAGTCCTTAAGGCGAGCTCTCCGGCGGCGCTGAGTAGGTAAATTTTTTTTCCAGTTAGGATTTTGGATCTTTTTAGTATTTTGAAGTTCATTTTTTTGGGTATTATTCCTGTTGTTGAATATTTTTTATGATTATTTTGAGTACACTGAGTTGAATTTGGATTTTGAATTCTTTAGTGAAAGGAAATATTTGGAAAATTTAGGGCTAAGGCTTTGGTGCGATAATTTTGATGCAAATATTGGTGCGAAATTTTGGTGCAAACTTGCTGCAAAATTGTTGCAGAATTTTGCAAAATTGCTGCAGAATTGCGTTGCATTTTGCTGAAAAATTAGGGTTAGGGTTAATTTGCTGGTCACTGAGTTACTGCAGAATTGTTGCAGAATTACTGATCACTCAATGATATCCATTTTTATAATTTTTTAGAGTTTTATAGCATTAATATATCCATTTTTTATAATTATTATATTAATATATATTAAAATATTAATATTCCGCATAATTCCGCGTAATCCGCATAATCGGCGCGTAATCCGATTATGCGTTATACGGTCCTGGACCGCACGCATACTGAAACCGCATTCTTGAACATTGTCACTGTCACTGTTCAAAATTGGAGTTCGGCCACTGATTCAATGAATCAGTGGGCCGAACACTGATTCAATTCACTGAATCAGTGTTCGGCCCACTGATTCATTGAATCAGTAGGCCGAACTCCACATTTCGTCTCAAATTGCACAAAAAAATTAAACATTTTAACATAAATCGCAATCAATTTAAGCTAAATAGCACAATTATAAAAGAAAATGAAGAAATTTGTAACTTTAAATCTAATTAACATGAAATAAATCAAACTTAACTTACCCACTGCCCCACTGGACTTTCGGCCGGCAAAGTTGAGATGGAAGCGTCAAAATCGACCGGCGAGTACCTTTCGGAGAATCAGAGACTGAGAGAAAAGCAATCGGAGAGTGGAAGAAGAAAGAGAGAGAGAGAGAGAGAAATAGTCAATTTAGAGTTAGGGTTGGGCTCGATCGACCGGCGTTCACAGGAAGAGAACGAGAGAGAGAGCCGGAGAGTGGGAGAATAGGAATCGGAGAGAGATTTATGGCTGGATTGGGAAATTAGGGTTATGGCTTGTCGCGGGGGAGAACTTCGATCACTCGGGTCGTTGGGGAGAGAAAGAGAGAGAAAATGATCAATTTTAACCCTTTTTCTTACCTCCTAACTCGTTTTATTTCTTAATGAGTCGGTTTTTAACAGGTTAATGGGTTTAACCTGCAATCAAAATCCAAAACCCCATTAACTAATATTAACTAATACTGACCAGTATTTCTTATCTCGTTACCAGCCGATATATCGCCACGTAATACCGACCAGTATTTCTTATCTCGTTACCAGCCGATATATCGCCACGTGACGATATATCAGCCCATACCGGTTCAAAACGAGAAATGGTAAAAATTTCTCCTTATCGTCTCGTTTCTGTCTTTTTCTCGATATACCGGCTGATATACCGATATATCGGCCGGTATTTAAAACACTGTTTATAGCACTCAATTTGTCATTCCAAAGGCTATTAAAAGCAGCAGAAATAACATGATACTTATCACCATCAATATTTTTGACGCCCCCGACCCGATCCGGCTGCCAACCAATGAGGACGACTCGATGACATCTGTAGTTCAGAGCATACCCAAGTGGGAAGCTTACAAGTACTGGTTACCGTGCTTGGCGTCGATCGAATATTTTCCTTTAATTTTGTTGAATTAGCTGAGCAAGTCGATTGTTCGTCTTTCAATAAGTTTGAGTGCACCCCCATGATTTCTCCTTTTTTTTTAGAAACAGGAAAAAATCCCTTCTGCATCATTTTATAGGGATCATGGTTGATTAACATTGGTTTCCCTGCTGGTACATGATAGCTCCAACAGGAAACTCATTGGTTCCTACAACCAGAGTTGTCATATTCACAGAAACCTTCTTTTGTTCTTTAAACTAAATGACATCGGTTTCTATCAATACTTGGATTCGATTCTTGAGAGGAAAGCAATTCTTGGTTGGATGCCCAATGTTCTGGTGGAACAGGCAATAATTAAGGTCGTTGGTATTTCTTGCATCCTCTAGCTTTCGATTCTCTGGAAACTTCAACATCACTTTTTTTATTGAGGAGGTAAAACAGAGTGCCAACTTGCTCTGTCTTGAACGAGTACAGCCCGTCAAATCGGGGCTATTTTGGGCCCGTGCCTCTTGGATTTTGGAGTCTCAAATTCGGATTTGCATCAGATGTCATCACAGCCTTCCATTTGTTTTTAGAATTATGTGGATATGGCCTATTATTTGCAGAGTTTCTCGTAATGCGAGCCTGTTCAATCTGACGGATTATATCTCCCGCCTGCTCCCCTTACTTTAACAGGTCCTTCCAAGTCTTGGACTTTACGGTTCACATTTTTATCAGCACGCCGGTCTTGAAGTTATATTTGTAAGTTTCCACTAGTCGACATTGCACGGATTTTTTCCAGAAACATTCTATTAAGCTCTTGACCGTCTCTTCTTCTCCTTGTTTTGTTGCAAAAAAGGAATGAACTGATATTTCGTTATCACCCTAAAAAAACATGCTAGAAATTACTTCTCCACATTATACCAAGTATTGATGGTCTCCGGGAGCAACTGCATAAACCACGTGAAGGCAGCCTCTCGCAAGGTAGTAACAAATAGCTTGGTCATTATGGGATCATTTCCCATCAGATGACTGGTTTGTGACAAGAAATAGTATATGTGTTGGCTTGGAGATCCTTTCTCGTCATTTGATTCCAACTTAAGGAGTTTGTACTTTTTAGGAAAAGAAGCGAAATCCCATTTTAATGAGTAGGATCTCGTAACTCCCGCTTTCTTAAATTCCTTCTTTTACATTAGTGCATCAAATTGACGCTAGAGTTTCTCTATCTTCTTGACATGAGAGTCAACGAAGAAGAATTTAGAGTCTTCTTCATGCTCAAAGTAAACTTTCTTCTCTTCATGTTGTTCCTTTTCCTTATTTGTTTTCGGTGGTGGTTCTGATAAAGAAGTTTTCGCATTGTTCTCGACTATCTTCTGGATATTTTCGACCACTTTCATGACCATCATTTTGAGCTTGTCAATAGTCTTTTGTTGTTCCCAAATTGATCACTCGTGGGCTTCCAACCTCTGGTCTATGTCATCAAACCTATCCACCGCATGATATTGATTTTCTTGGTCGAAAAAAGGCATATGACCGTGAGAGAGTTATGACCGAATTATCGCTATCATCGTCGTCTGATCCCCTTGCAAATTTCCTATAATTTCGGGGCTAGTGACACCAATCTTGAATCGGGTAAAATGGTGAGGTTTTTTCTTCTCCATGTCTGATTCTTGTTCTATCTTCAGAATCTTCTTACCTTTACCTACCATATTTGAGATCACCGCCCTTAATTCTCTTTCTTTGTTAATTCTACACTTCAGACTACCCCTTCTCCTTTTCGGAATGCTTTGATCTGGCTTAGTTATTCTATCAAATTCAGACACTCTTTGTTATTACAACAGCAGTAATTTAATACAGACAATGGCATGTGGAGTATGATTGAGTTGTCTTTATTTTATTTGTCAAATATTCTCAAAGATCAAGAACTTTAAAAAATGAGGGACTTTCAATTGTGTTCTGAGTGTGGGGCCCACTTGGCTGCCGAAGAAATTCAGGTACCTGCTGAAAATCTTCAAGGTTGATGGCATCGAACTGCAGATCTGTCAAACGTTCAACACTTTGCTTGTCAGGCTTGATTTTGTACATTGGTTGTTTTACGCAGAGTTGAGAGTTAGCTTCGCGTTTCAAAGCTCTCATGCGAAACTGGAACATAGCTTCGCGTTTTACGCTAGCCTCATGTTTTACACAGACTTGGTGTTTCTAAAAAAGTTTAACTTCTAATGGTTGTTTAGCCTCGCATGAGAAAGTACCCTCGCATGCTGACATAACCTCGCGATTTACGCAAGTTTTATTAGCTTTGCATTTTACACTAAGCTCAAGTTTTTGTCAAACTTTGATAGCCTCACGTGGAGAACTTGCTTCACACACTGGCCTATCTTTGAGATTAATTTCGCGTTCTACGCGAGTTTTGACACTTTTGCCAGTTTCGTATTCAAGTTAAGTAGCCTCGCGTGGAGAGATTTCTTCACACGTTGGCTTGCCTCTGAGATTAATCTCGCGTTTTACGCGAATATTATCAATTTTCCAGATTTCATACCCAAATTCTGTAGCCTTGCATGGAGTGATTTCTTCACATGCTGGTTTGCAGTCATCTTCGTGTTTTATGCGATTTTCACTAGTTTTACGATTAACGCAAGCCATTTGCGAGATAAAATCATAGCCTCGCATTCTGCTTCTGCCTCACGTTTTACGCAGCTTTGAGGGCTCTACATCTTTCTCGATGATTTTGATTACGGAGTTATGTTCTGGTGCAACCAGTCTCTTGGCCTTCTTCGGCAGTAAGAACGACATCCTCCCCTAGGAATTTTCGTGCGCACGATAGTTCTATAGCAGCAGACTCAAAGGATCCCCGATTAACGAAGAATTCCTTATTATCTGATTTACGGGTTTTAGAAATCACACGGCGATAGCACTGCATTTCAGTCTAATTGACTGATCCAGAGGAGAAATAATCCTCGTACATTTGCTTGTTGATCTCAACGATGAGCATACCCATACCAATCTGATCTTCTTCACGTCTGATTGCGCCATAATCTCTTGTTCAGTGAAAGAAACGTCTCCCACTGTGATTGCCAGTTTGTTGTCCGCAAATTTTTTGCTTTATTCCATTGATTACAACGATTACAACAAAAGAAGAACAATAGAAAAACAAACGAGGAGATTTATATATTATCGCTTTATTTTACAATAAAAATGGGTTCTAATGTGGTACATGTTGACGATCCTACGTAAAAACCTCTCTTTTTGAAGAAAATAATGGCCGGTCCTACCTTCTCTCTCTACTGATCTCAATGAATTCAAGGCTCTCACGCATAACTTGAACTCCAAAAGATTCCTAAAGTCTCATCAAAGAGGCTATTTATAGATTTTAGTTGGTTATCAGAGTTCCCTTAGAGATAGGGATGAAAGGTTTTTGTATTCATTAAAGATTCTAATCAAATATTTGATTTTGACTTAAATCTCCTAATATTGGTTTTTTGTTGGACTCAATTCGGATATTAGATAATCTCAAATCTCAATCACAACCAATTAAGGATTCTGAAAATCTGCCCACGCAGAATTAAAGATTCTGGATGCGAAGTTAATGACTTAGCTTCGCATTTTACTCTTAGTGTGAAGCTAAGTTTCTAGTCAAAGCCAAGTTGAAGGCTCTGGACGCGAAACTAATGACTTAACTTCACATTTTACTTCCAACGCGAAGCTGTGCTTCTTCTTTGAAATTTTCTCTTCCAACAAAGGTTTTTTTTTTTTTTTTTTTTGAGAGGGGGGGAGGGTTATTTGGGTGGGGGTGTGGGAGAGGGAGGGGAGTGTTGGTTGGGGGAAGCGTTAGAAGAGATTGTTGACGTGAAGATCTTTGTTTCTTATTAATGATTCAGCCATGGTAGAAACCTGTAATTTATATGGCAAAACCCTTAGTTAAACAGATACGATATAAGTTAAGTCCTTATCGCCTTGGACATGGCCTTGGACATGGCATTTGGGAGAGGGAGGGGAGTGTTAGAAGAGATTGTTGAAGTGAAGATGTTTGTTTCTTATTAATGATTCAAACATGGTAGAAACCTGCAATTTATATGGCAAAACCCTTAGTTAAATGGATACGGGATAAGTCCTTGCCGCCTAGGACATGGCATTTAGATGATTAGCACCTCACACCACAATTTAAAGAATGCTTAGGTGGTGCAAAAAAGATTAGAGAGAAATTGAGGGATGAGTGTCTATGACAGATGAATGTCATGATAAAAGGACGCATGCAATCATCTGTAAGCAAATTTAAACAGGTACTAGTCCGGCATGCCAAGGGCCTAAGCCAATGCTTAGAAAACACCATCATAAAGGAAACACTACTGATGTTTTCTTTACATTTATTTTCTCTTAAAATAATCAAAATTGAAAATTGTCCCTCTTGTATTGCAAAGAACACTCCACGTGGAATAAATCAGAAATTCTCAAATGAATGAACGATATGAATACCAAATGTAAAACACCAAAGCAGCTAATTGAAAATGGTTGGAAAGAAGTACAAGAGGAAGCATGCTGAGAGGATTGCTTGAAACGAGTGCTGTCACAGAAAATGGAGGATCACAGTGGACAGGAAGAACAATTAACCCTGAATGCAATGAACATTACAGAAAGGTACTAGAGCACCTGACAAACTATGTATGAACCAATGTTAAACTTGAAAAAGATTGTTTGATGTACATTTACATGTACATAGTTGTTAGTAGGTGAGATACCAGAATAGGATAATCTCTCTCCCATGATGACCATATTTTTCTTCCTTATGGTTATTCTTTCAGCGACATCTTTGTAGATATGTGTATTATATATTGATCACACTATGGCTTTATAATAAGTTATGATACAGATGTTCAGAAATAATGGCCTGGTCACTGTCAGTAGCATTTGAGCTACAATAAATGGTCTCTAACATGTTTATTCTCTTAAAGGCGCAACAAAGGACAGCTCACACATCCAGCATAATTAGGGAAACAAGGAAATAATATACTGAATCTTTAAATCCGACTGAACAGTTTGATCTTAAAGGATAATTTTTTTTTTTCTTAGCTACTATTAAGAAAGGAAATTGCCGGTATAGTTAAACTAATACATACCAAGTAAAATTATAGCTCCATAATCAAACCTGTGCCTGATGCAGCGACCTACAAAAATGGAACATACATTAGACTTGCACTGTAAGAAAGAAACCAAAACAATAAAATCCATGCAGTTGTAAATGTAGATATATGAGATAATCTTTCCATGATAATCACATGAGAAAAAAGACATTGAGACAGTATAGGAACGTTGAATATGTCCATGACACTCATTTGGGTAACTTGAAAAACATAGTAAAAAACAGGTTACTAAACGAAACTCTTCTATAAATTTCTGTTCACGTATTTTTCATTCACAATTATTTAATAAAAACCATATAATCAAAATATATAGTAATAACATTTTCTAAGAATTTTCACATATATAAATTATTTTTCAGAAGCCTCTTTTGTACCAATAGTAACTAAAGATTTTTTTCTTTTAGTTTCTCAAAAGAACAAACCAAGCATCACATGAGTTTTTAATGCCATTTAAGAAAAAATCAGAAAAGTGTCCAAATAGTATAAGATCATGCCCTCCAAGTCTCAGAAATATTTTCCCTTTTTCCTGGATATGGTAAGGTATTGCCAGAATTTTCAGTCCAACCATATACCAGTGTCCAGTAACTATAGAAAAAGACAAGCAAACAGTACATCAGATTGAAAAACATGAGTGAGAATTTCGCAAACATATTTGAACAAAGGGGAAAGATTTTATGAAAGAAAAAAAAAAAAACAGAGCTAAGAAAAGCTTCAGATTACCATGGAATTTATTTGCGATTATCAGCCTTACAGCAGCATCCTAGCAGGTGTATGCCAAAGCCTAAAACTTTCAAGCTTCATGTTTTTCAAAAGAAAACACAGTACTCAAAAAGCCTAACAGAGTAGAATCATAAAGAATTAAATACAAGAGTAAGAAATAGATATTACACTGGGACTTATCACAAGACATAATTTACCACCATGAGAAATACATCTTTTAGCTGACAATGCCACTTACCTTTGTTACTTACTAGAGTCCAAGTTAGATTTCATTTACTGTAACAAATAAATACTAACAACATTCTTTTGTTGTATAGCTTTCTGAAGGTATAAACCAAAAGTGATTAATAGTAACAAAATGATTTAATTGAAAAGTAAGGATGATATAAGAAATCAAAGAGAATAACAGAAACCCTCAATGATTATCATGTTGGTGAACAGATTTTAGGCTGGTTAATGACAATCATTTTTGTATTGTTTTATCCTTTTTTTTTCTGTTGCTATTGCTATTGAGATCTGTGTTAACAGGTAAATTTTTAGGTTTTCTTTAACCTTTTGCCTTGGTGGGGATGGCATGGGGTGAGGGTGGCATTGATTTTACCATGATGTTTATGAGTACATAAAAGTATACGTTAAAGCCATAGTTGCAATAAATTTTGAGCTGCCTTCAACCAAAGTTTAAACAACGAGCGATATTGATATATATCGAAAATATTTCATCGAGTTTTGAGATATCTGATACACAATACGTATAATATTGTTCGATATTGCCGTTACAATACACCAGAGTTGTCAATTTCTATGCCATAAATCATTAACCAATATTACATATTTTTTAGTAATTTAAACATTGACTTTAACTAGACAAGTCCACATCTTCCTTCCAGACCATCATGACCCCTGCATGTCTAGATGTCTAACACATCAGCGAGAACGAGGGAGGGAGACAGGCCCAACATACCTAGGGGATTTCAAGCTGACCTTCAGGGAGGGAAGAGGTCAACACGAGAGTGTGATATAGGCAGTGTTCAAAATATCATATATCGGTCAACCAAATTACATACCGGTTACCGGATACCGAGCGGGATATCGCGATATGACCCTAAATATCGGAGTGTCATATAGGTGTCATACCAGTTAAAAAATAATCATATAATTGGCTATATAGAACATAATAAAACACATAAAATAAGTTTATATTACTTACATTGGCTTATTTACATTCAACTTACGAATTTGCAGATAACGTTTAGAACGTTCGCATATGCACAGAGCGACATATAATCATAAAATTAAGAGAAATAAATTTTCAAGATAAAAGAAAAGTGTTTCTACAATACATAAGTAATTATAATTATTTGTATCATATATAGTCGCAATCTCCCTTCACTTTAATTAACAAAAATAAACTTATATTATTTCACATAACCAAACCTAAGAAGCCAATAACAACATGTTTTGCTTAATATCAATTTAGTCCCAAAGCAATCACAGATTTATGAGTGCAGGTGGCAACTGCCAACAAACTGTTTTAGTTAATTGAATAATGCATCTATACTATGAAAATTGTATTAAATTGAATATGCTGCTACATTCACTGTACCCACCATGTTTAAGACATAATTAAAGAAATTATAATCTGCAACAACAATAATAATGTTTAACAAACAAAATTAATAATCATATACTGAGACCAATCCAACCACCAGATCATCCAGAAGTAGTACGTGGTAGCATGAAGCATTAATTTGGACCGAATCAATATCGAAATATACTTGAACTTTTAGCTATCCTGGAACCAACAACTTTAGTGACTAATACAAGAAACTAATCATATTCAGATATTCAGAAACTAATCATAGTAGTTAATACAAATTTACACACAAACTCGTACACACAAAATCAGTGAATACACATAAATAGTAAATACTAATACAAATTTACAAATTTTATCTACCATGAAACTCATACACACAAAATCAGTGAATTCGAACCACTGGTTCACACTGAATCAGTGAACCGAATCACTGATTCAGTGTGAATCAGTGAACCGAATCACTGATTCAGTGTGAATCAGTGAACCGAATCACTGATTCGGTGTGAATCAGTGAATCAAATCACTGATTCAATGTGAATCAGTGACTCGATTCACTGATTCAGTGTGAATCAGTGAACCGAATCACTGATTCAATGTGAATCAGTGACTTGAGTCGCTGATTCACATTGAATCAGTGATTCGGTTCCCTGATTCACACTGAATCAGTGAATCGAATCACTGATTCAGTGTGAATCATTGATTCGAATTCACTATAGACTATAATCATAAATTCAGCTCTCCCAACTTAACAATTCCCCTCAAATTACACCCAAAAAAAATTCTAACATAAATCGCAATCAATTAAACCTGAATAGCATAATTATAAAAGAAATTGAAGAAATTTGTAACTCTAAATCAAATTAACATTAAAAAAGCAAACTTCACTTACCTGGCCGGCGACCACTGCCCCACTAGAAAACGGCGAGCACCCTTCGAAGACTCCCAGATTGGGAGAAGAGCAATCGAAGAGCGGAGAAGAAAGAGAAAGAGAACGAGAGAGATTATGGATAGATTGGGAAATTAAGATTAGGGTTCAGCCCGTTCGGCTCGATCGGCTGACGATCGCGGGGAGAGAACGAGAGAGAGAGCCAAAGAGTGGAAGAAGAAAAATCAGAGAGAGATTTAGAGCTGGTTTGGAGAAATTTGGGTTAGGGTTTGGTCGGGGGGAGGGAATGATTGCTCGGATCGCCGGGAAAGAAAGAGAGAGAGGGAAAACGCGAAAAAATTACCCTTTTCTCTCCCCTCCCGACCCGTTTTATTTCTTAACTGGTCGGATTTTAACGGGTTAATGGGTTTAACCCGTAACCAAAATCCATTAACCGATATTATCTAATACCGGCCGGTATTTCACATCTCGATACCGGCCGATATATAGCCATATGGCCAATATATCGGCACATACCGGTCCAAAACGATAAACGGTAAAAAAATGCCTATATCGTCTCGTTTCTTCAATTTTAACGATATACCGGCCGATATACCGGTACATCGGCCGGTATTTAAAACACTGGATCAATGTTTAAAATAGCGATAACGGTAACGTAACGTTTTGCCTTTGTTAGGTTATGTCGCAAATAGCGTAACGCATAACGTAGGTTATGCAATTTTCTATTTATTTAATAAAAATAAATATAAAACCATATAAAATAATTTTAATAAATTGAAAAAAAATTAAAAATATATAAAATTATTTTGTAATACATTATCTATTCAAATGTTATATTAAATTTTACAATAATTTTCATATGTCTTCATAAATTATATTAAGTCTGCAACCGTAATTCCAATCATCATTTAAATAAAAAAAGCAAGATTCCAATTTTTATTTCGATTCTAATTATTATCATTGTTATAATTTATATTTTGTAATGTTCAATTTATCTTATTTATGATTGTTGATTTCAGTTCAATTAAAAATTCAATAAAATCAACAAGTAAAATATTTTAGCAACCGGACGAGAAATACAACAAGTGAATAAAGAGACAAACTTAAATTATCAAGTTAGAAATTCCAAAAAGCAATCAAACAAGCCAACAATTAATTAAGAAAATTACAGCAATTCGCTAATAATCAAAATAATAATCAACAATATATGAATTACTAAAAAAAATAATTGTAAATAACGTAGCATAACGTAATTTAACGTAACGTTATGTAATATAACGTAAAATAACGTAAAAAACGTACTGTTACGGTGCACTGAGTTATTTCCAGTTGTTACGTAGCGTTGGGATTCCGTTAGGTTACGTAACACAAATAACGGGTTTCATAACGCGTTATTTTCAACAATGCACTGGATATAGGGTCGGAGTCTGTTTGATTTTGTTTCATGGATGATGTAGATTTCCAGGGAGGATATGTATATTTGTAGTAGTAGTCCAATCTATCTAAGGAACTTACAAATTTAGTAACTAAATATACTATTTAGTTTCATTATGCGTTATTAATGAAGCATGGTGGTGGTGGTTGGGGTGGAATGGTCCTATGGTTTAATTCTCAAAAAACAATGATTTCAACAATTCAACCATACAACACCATGGTAAAACCTCTTGTAATATTCTTGTATCTTTATTCCCCATTCAAACACCATTTTATATTTATTATATGATTTTAAAGGTATTAATATACAATTTTTCTCTTATTTATTACATGTGCTTAGCTTCCTCTCCGAATATGAAATGAAAAAAATAGTTATCTATGTTCAACTTCAACACTTCACATAGTTTCTTGTTACTATCTTTGGAAGGCAGAAGAAATAAAAAAGTAACTGCCATCTTATTCACTCAAAAGAATCCAAATCTAAATTACTCAGAAGTTTATCCAATATCCAGTAAGGTAGAATTTAGAATAAATAAAATTTTTAATTGTGTACCCACTGTCCTATTGCTCCCTTGAAATTTGACATGACTTTGAGACTGCCACACAACACAAGGTACAATAAAAGTAAAACAAATGGTGGGAATACACCAAGCAAAAGTCTGGTAACTGTAATTTATCTGTTATAATTATTGATGCTTCTTGGACACAGAAACTAGACATTCCTCAAGTCACACATAAATAGAAAAAGAAATCTTAATTAAGATTAAATTCATCTAAGGATGGAATATAGAATTAAATGTCTATAGATATTTAGTAATAGTACAGGGTATATCAGAATTTAAGAATGCATATCAATAAGAAACATAATATACTTCTCTGCAGTAAAAGAGAAAGCACAGTTAAAAAAAAATTATTTAACTATTTAATAAGACTTTGGACAGACTTAGTAACAAAGTTTTACAGTATTATTCTTAAGATTTACTAAAATAGAGTTGAAAATTATACCTGCAGCTTGATTCAGAGCGCGGAAAGCCTGGTGGCAATACCAATCGCTCCCACTTAGTAAACTTTTGGATGACTTGTATGTGTCATTATATCTTTTCTTCAGCACAACTTGAATGTCATTTCTGATTCAACATAAATCATTAGACAAATATCGTGCAGTTTATATATCTTTCTAGAAAATAATAAGAGAATCCTTACGTGTTTGGAAATGGAATGCCCACGATTACCTAAGGTGTGGTTAAGGATAATTTTGTCACCAGGCCTTATTTATTTGAAAAACAATCACCACAACATAAAGCTATAATTGCGAGAATGGTCGATTTATATACTGCAGTTTTATAAAATATTGTTTGATTATCCAACTAAACATCACAGAAAAACAGTAGGGATGGAAGGATACAACTACTCTAGCATTCTCATCAGCAAAGTCGATTCCTTCAGATACCTGCAAAAATCAAACAGTTACTGGCAACAAAAAATTTAAAAAAAAAAAAAAAAGATAGAAATGACAGTTGTTTTTTTCAAGAGAAAAATGACCCAAAATTAACATGAAATTATTATTTGGAATTATAACTGCAAAAGTCAAAATTGCAAAACCTAGTAGACATGCATGAGCAATTCTTGTACGTATATAAATATGTCATAATGTTTATTGATAACAAGTGGTTTTCTACAAATACAGTTTTGGTGCTTAATGTCCTTACAAAATAGGAAAAGGAAATATGTTGTTATTTTGTGCAGAAGAAAACCTAGTTGAGAACAGTAAATATCTAAGAAATGCTTCAGTTAATAGAAGAAGCCACTAAATTTTCTTTCTCAGTTCTCTTACGCTGTAGTTTTGTTCCTATTAAGCAAAAAGATAGTGCTCAGTTTTCACATGTTCCTCACCAATTGTGGTATACAAAAACCTTCTATTTATATGATATTCTACCTTCTATTTATATGATATTCTAATAGAAGTGAGGCACATTATCATTATGTTAATTTCAAAAGAAAATACTCCCTACCTTTCCTCTGCAGACTGCAAGGAGAGCAGCTCCACCCTCAAGAGAACTTTCTGGAGAACCTTTCAGGCCAAAATTTTTAGAAAGTCGCTTTTGACTAGCTTTGGTTTTCCGACGAGAAGTTTTACTTTTTCCATGAATTGAATCATAATATTCCCCCAAAACTGATTCAAATTCATCTGCTCCCCGTGGCTCTGTAGAAAATATAGCAACATAGATTTGTTTATTCCATATACATATATATACAAGATCTAAATGAGTTTCATAGCCAACTTCCCACCAAGATAGACTAGATAGTCAATACACATTAGAAGGTAAAGACATTCACAATAGCCAGTTAAGGTCTTTACTTCTAGTATGCATTTGACTGTCCTGCGGAGTAGGGAAGACCTTCCTTAAGGAACAAGTGTTACTATGATTAAATAAATCAAAAATTTAGAAAACAAAACTACCAAGATTAGAAATACCAGCAGAGGAATATATTCCTTGGATGAGAACTCTTACCAATGAAGACAGTCTTTTGTGCATTCAGCCGAGACCATTGACCCGTTTGGCACCAACGGAGGCGTAGCTTTTCCAGAAGCTTATAGCTAGGAAAGAAAACAAGAGCACCGCCTGGTACAATCTTACAAATTTCCTCTAGTGAAGCTCCCAATGAGTCCTTCATAAACATAACTTCATATCACTAACAATGTGAGTTAAAATTCAATATTAAACATGGCACATTATATGCATGTGCACTAGTGTTCTAAATACCAACCGGTATACTGGTCAGTATATTGTTTTTGTGAAGAAACTAGACGGTAAGTGGTCTTTTTTACCACTTAACGTTTTTGACCGATATGGGCCGATAATACAGACACGTGACGATATATCGATCGATACAAAAAATAGGTTTTCTTTTCGTGATAAAACCCCAATCCCTCTCTCTCCCTTTCCTCGCACTCTCGCGTACCCTAGATTCTCATCCGACGCCTCTGACAAGCTGTTGGCAACGCTCCGACCATCTTTCGATCCCAAAATCCCTTTCTCTCCCTCTCTCTCACTTCTCTAGTTGCTGGATCTCTGATTCGCAAGCTCAAAACAAGTTTCACTTGCCATATACTACTTCGTCGATCATCTTCATCCACCCCTCCTCTACACCGACCATATATAGCCCATTAGTAAGTCACTCTCTTTATTTGTCAATTTATCTAGTTTTTTTTTTATAAAAAAGATTAGGTCAATATTGATCAAGTTTTTCTTTGAATAAATATGGATAGTTAATTTTTTTGAGTTTTCGACCCACTGATTCAGCAAAACAGTGGGTCGAACACTGATTTAGCTCTGCACATCAGTGTTCGACAGATCACTGATTCACGGTTGTGAATCCGTAATCGATCCACCGATTCAGTGAATCAGTGAGTCGATCACTGATTCATAGCAGTGAATCAATGATCTGTGAGTTGTGAATCTTGTAATAGTGTGTGTGGGACAAATAACTGACAATTAATATATAGTATGTGCAAGATTTGAGTAATAATTTGTTTTGATAATTTTTGTTAGAAGTAATTGTGTATATGATTATATGTCGTTTAGTGCATATGCTGACGTTTTAAATGGTATCTACAAATTCGTAAGTAGAATGCAAATAGGTTAAGGTAAGTACCATAAACTTGTTTTATATATTGTAATATATTCTATATAAGCAATTATATGATAATTCTTTAACTATTATGACATTGATATGACACTCTGGTATTTAGAGTCATATCATGATATCCCGTCGGTATCTCGTATCCGGTATGTAATTTGGTCGACCGGTATATCACAGTATCTTATATTTAGAACATTGATGTGCACAGACAATCATAAGATTAATTCAGTACTAAGTGTGGCACACACATATGCAGACTCATAAATCATAACTATATATAGGGCTAGAGGTAACAAGATACATAGGAAGAAAAATTTGTAAAAGGTGAAAGTATATCAATAAAGTTCAGACATTTTTTTTTTAATAAATTGATTACAGGTAAAAAAAAATCATCAAGCAACATAAGTTCGATCCACAAAGAATTCATGATTCGTGATAAAATAAATGGTGTGGGTAATTTATAATGCCACATTATGATATTTCATGTTTTAGCACTTTAGTTTCTTAAATAGTGTTGACCAGAAGTTGATAGGTGGACATCAAAATTTGATTGGTCCTTCACACATCCTTTACGATTTTGAGATATATAGTAAGTAGAAACACATTGTGTTGGCATGGAGTCTGCACTAGCTTTAGATTTGAAATAACTAACATATGCATCAAGTGGACCCAAATAAACTACAACTAGAACTATAAAGCCAGTTAACATTTGATGCACATGATATAAGTCCTTAAACTATTAGATTATTAGTTAACATGATATTTTGGAAATGTAATATTTATAATGGATTGGTCAAGATTTGAAGGGCTCATCTCACCATTCAATTTATATGTGACCTACCATTCAGTTTATATGTGAACCTTTTTGTATCCATGTTAATTTGCATGCAAAGAAAAATGCACAATTTATGCAAATACCTGAAAAGCATAGCCATCAGCTGTTTTGTAGCTGGCATTTAACGGACAGTTTCCAGGTCCTGATGTAATCACCGATGCCCAAAGCTACAAAAGGTAATGGTTAAGACTGATAGTAGGTTAATTCAAATAAGTGTAATTAATGTAATAAGTTTCACACCTGTGATTCGACATCAATTACATGAGGTGATTCCATACAAGCTTCAAATTGCACACCAAGTTCAGATGCAAAAGAGCCCATCGGAGACAGTGTTCTATAAAGAAAATGATTCGTAAGCAAAGCTGCTGTAATAGATGAAGCAAAAAAACTAATGGAAAAGGAAAAGGGATGTAGTGAATCCAAAGACATATTACTAATTAAACTGGCACTACAATCAACAACTGACAATAGGGATCCAGTCTAGCTGTTAAAAGATATGAAAAAGGTCCTAACAATTAGATGTCAATATGTGAAGTACGGACATGGATGCTGATATGATACGGACCTGGTGATACGTCATATTTGGTAAAATATAAGACATGGTACAGCAAGGATATTGCAAAAATGGTGTAGTATAATTGCACATATAAATACATGCACATGACAGACATAAAAAATTGCACATACACACGTATGCGCACACACATACACACGAATAGTGCAAGGATAAGGCAATCAGAAACAATTAGGATACTGATATGTGTGAATATACCATTAATAAAATTATATGTGTTAATGTTCAATATTTAAATATTTTGACTTAACTAATTAATAGTTATGGGCACAATCATATTCATTCTTAAGATTACCTATACAAATTATACAACGCAACACCTCAAATCTTAAACTATCTCATTCAAATTAAAACCTTCTAGTCCCAGTTATATTCATGTTACATCTCCGCTACATCTAAATTTGGATATGGCAAAAGGAACATGAGAGACATATCAATGCTCCTTTAGAGTATCAAACACGTATCCAACACAGGTATGGTTCCTTCCTAAATCAGTGCTTTGTAGATGTCAACAAATACAAGATCAGTGTTTCCTTGCACAATTTGCAAAAGAAACTATATGAACTTTTTATTTTGTATGTAACAAGAGTAATTATTACTTAGAATTATTTCTCTGTGTGTAAGCTGCAAAGGATCACCTACAAGGTTCATATAACTGCAAAGGATCACCTACAAGGTTCATATACAAATCTTACCTACTATTATAGCTCAAAGGAGGAATGGTTTTTTTCTCAATCAATTATTAATTGGAATGAAGCAAAAAAAATATCAAACAGAAGATTAATTTTACTGCCTCATCCACTATCGATTTTTCATTGCCACTCCCCATTAATCTTGCATGTGTATAGCAAGTAACAAAACTCTATGTTAGATAAAATGAAAGGATATGAATATGTAAACATGGTCGAATTGTATAAAAGCCCTAAAAGGCCTGTCCACACCGCAATACTAATTACTGGTTTCCGTAAATTCAGGAACCCATATGTACGATGGAAACATAGCACATTGCAAATTGGAAATCAGGTAGATAATTTAATGTGAGAAACGGTAAATTGCAAGTATGACAGAAGGACTGTATTAATTAAAGCTAGCTTGTACACACCCGGGAACATATTATGGTTTCAGATTAAATAGCAAAGTTTGAAGATTTTTTTGTTTTTGGTAGAAAAGTGAAGCAGTGTGTTATAATTTACTGCATCATTTTAGTCATGGTAGCATTCTATTACATTACTTGCAACCTTTATTCCCTCTTTAATACAAATTGGTGTAATGATCCACAAAAATGAAAAATTGTGACATCTATTCCATGCTTTTTGTTATAGTGAACACACAAGATAAACATATATAATTAACACATGTTTCAGCAATTACCCAGATGTAAGAACAACTGAAAGAGAGAGATCTGCAATATCTCTGAAAACAACAGCAGGATTTAAGCACCACATGCTTAATGAGCAGGTCCAGTCACCTGCAGTATTACCTGCATATCATAAATTAATTTAATCAAATGGAAGAATATCTTACTAGCATATGGTCTGATGGAAGTATAATAATCAATCTCTGATGGAAGTATAATAATCGATCAACTCTCTCAAGAAACTTCAAACAAAACAACACCTCCTAATTGTAGATATATTACACACAAATAAATGTAAAGTAGTTTTTGATGCCTCAACATCATTATAAATAAAAATACAGTTTACACCTCTCTGTGAAATTATGCGCTCTTACATAAACATTTTAAGGTGTATACTTATTGTATTTTAAAGTCTATTTCCAGCCGAACAAAATTAAAATTACTTTAATTTGCAGTGAGACACATGTGTCATGCTCTGGTTGTACGACACAACAATTGTACAAAATCCAGACATGTTAAATATTCAAGTCATTATGTAATTAGGAGTGTTTTACACATAGGAAATAGTTTTAGCAAATGATTTTTAAAGTACTTATTTTTCTCAAAGATTTGTGCAGCATACTTCATCTTATACTGTAATGACCCAAAATTTTTACATTTCCTATATCAATTTATTTAATATTAGTCGTACTGACTTGGAACGCCGAATACCGATAACGATCCAATATTGAGTAAATTTGATATATCTTGCATTCTAGTTATCATATGAGTCCAAAAAAATTAATATATACATTTGTCTCATTTTTCTAAATTTATAGTGATTTTCATATATTTTATATTTTGTTGGAAAAAAAAATCTTTTGACCTATTAAAGTAATATTATTTAAATTACGGGCCCCACTTTGACCATGACTTTGATTTTGGCATTTAACTAGATTTTTAGATGGAACACAGATTTTATCATTTTCCATTCATAAATACTTTGATCATAATTAAATTAAAGCAAAAATCTTTCTTTACTTTTTTACCATGCTTGTCCTTAGACTAGAAGTATGGCTAGTATGTAAGAGCATAGGCTTAGTACCCTTTCTTCTATTTTCACTCAATCCACTTTTCCTTTTTTTAATGTTTCATATGGGCTTTCTTCATTTCCTCTCTCACTCTCTCACTTCAGAAACACAAAGAAAGAAGGAAAAAAGATGAAAAGATAATGCTTAGCCAGATCAAAATAGAATTATCTTCTCTAACCTATCAATAAAAGTAGAATCACATCCACTCTTATGATTTTCTTTTGTAACTAAAATATTTTATAGTTCATTTAGAATTTTGATTTGTTTAAACTTAGAAAGATGATATTTTTAAACAAAAATTCTCTATAATTATTCTAAATATAATAATATGATTTTTACACTTTACTCTGTTTATGTATCAAATTTATGATTTTATTTATATTCTCTCATGTTTAAACTATAAGTTACAAAGTTAAACTATATGGTCAATTTTTAAATTATAAAGAAGCTATCTTTATGAATGTTTATCATATTTGGATAAAAGTTTGAAATTTTTCATATAAGTTCTTCGTGTTTGATACAATGATTTTAAATCATTTTTCTACTTACCATTAGAAAATTTTTATATAATATTTATATATTTATTCATAATCATATTTTAAAGAGAGGGTTTCACATAATTTTTTTTACAATCGCTAAAATATTTCTTTCATAGAAGTTATTATGTTAGGTCATAATCTATTTTATACTAATTCATATTTACTTGAAAAATATATACATTAGTAAGGTTTAATAAATTTGTTACTTTCCATACCATGAAATCATGCTAGAATTTGAAAAATTCATATATTGTTAAAGTAATAGTTATAAAAAATGTTGAGCCGATTTAATTCTCATCCTTACACTTTAGTATCCACTTAATATGTGTTTACATGTATAATTATATATGTATAATTTCCATACATGATCATAATTTCTATAAAACTCATTCTAGCATTCTAGACTCCATCATACTTACTCTTGAAATATATATACTAGTTGCTTGTACAAGATACATAAAAATATGCTAGATTATCATGATTAGTACATAGACATGTCCTGATAATGCCATGAATTCTGATTTGCCTATTAACTTGATTTTGATAAGAACCATATCTTGTTTGTTACTCGGATATTGATTAGATGATAGACATGTATATGTATTAATCTTGACATGATTGGTTCATCATATTCCGGATTGATTTGCATGTAATATAACTTGAAACATTGGGTATGGGAGAACTAAAAGATGCAAAAATAATGTATCGTGAAAAGTTTAGGATAGCTTACGTAACCAATATAGAGGCCCATCTGCGGGGGCTCCCGGGTGGTAATGAGTCTTCATCTTCTATTTAGTCCATATTGATGGGACAATCGATTACTTAGTATCGGTATCTGCTTGAGTGTTTAGCGGCACAGCTGGTTCAGCGCTAGCATCTTAGCCGGGTCATGGGTATACACGTGTATTTTCACGATATGAGTTTATTTCTTCACCAATTAGTTCAAAATATAAACTAAAATAAGATATTAATTTTGACATGATATGTATGTATATTCCTACTTGATATTGTTACTTAATTATTTACTGTTTTTTATACGTGTGCATATACTTTTACATCCATTCATATTTCACTTGTCAGATTATGTTGCAGAATCCCTACTTTTTATTATTTTAATGTCGGATCTGACCCTGAGCTTTCCCCCATACGCTCAGGTAGTGAATACGTGAGCGAGGATCCGCCATTGTACGACCATACTCTCTTGACTATTAAGCAGGCCGAATAGCAGTATATTCCTAGACCTCTGTTTTTGTATTTTAAGTTTGGTAAGTATCGCTCATTAAAGTTTAGTTCCCAACTTTTGTATCAGTACTATACTTGTTGCTTTCTGTTTTAGATATGTTGTATATTTTTTTATGCAAGTAGACTAATATCTAAGATCCTGATATATAACTAGTATTTAACTCTATTCGTTTATGTTTCTACATATTTATAGGCCTTGTGCACGCTGACTTAAATGTGTCCACCGATAACGCACTCCGTTCCATGCTTAGTGAGAAGCGGGACGTTACATGTACATACTTAAAATAGCTATTTTTCTCAAAAGGGTTGTGTGACATACTTCTTATGCGTATTGTTTAAGCAATGATTGGATGGGGTTTAAAATAACGTTACAATCAAGCATATAAAACAAGAAAAGGGATTAGCTCGTAATGATTGTTCAGTTTTTGGAGTTCACGTGTAGAATTGATATTCTTCAAAAACATTTTTGCAAAAGTACATTACTTTGAAGGAGAAGAGAGGGTTCCTCCTGAGAAGTTAGGGCATCATACCACTTGATGTGACAATCTAATCTTCCTAAACTCTTTTCCTACAAGCACCAAATTCTATAATCCAACTATTCCTGCCCAAGATAGCTGATGGAGATCAGGATTAGATTTGATTTGATTTGATTAGGATTTGGATTATACTAGATATTTGATTTGATTAGGAGTTTGGGTTTTATTAAGATTCTGTTTGCTAGGATTTCTTTATATATAGGAGTTGTATGAAGTATTGAAGAGATAAATAATATTTTGAGAAATTTTCTTGAGAAATCTCTGGCATGGAATTCGCTGAGTAAAAATCTTTCATCGTGGATTCGTGGAGAGTAAGCATGGGCATGGGTATATTACCAAATCCCAAAAGTTTTCCATAATCTATTATTTCTTCTCCAATCCCTCTAGAAAAAACCCTAATTTCAAAACCCTAACCCTAATTTCGCCTCCGTCCTGCGTCAAATTGGTATTAGAGCCTAAAATTTTCTCCTTCTCCACCTGACCCAACCACCCAGCCACCCTCACCCTCCACCAACCAGCAAGAGAGAGAGAGAGACAAAAAAAAAACTCAGATCAGATCTGTAGAGAAAAAAAAAATCTCCTCTTCTTCTTCGTTTCTACCCGCACAGTCATCTAGCAACCCAACTAACCTTAAAATTCTCCATAATCCCACCCTCTACTCCTAGCCGCCGCCAACACTCCACCCTATTTTGATCCGATCCCCCAACCTAGACGCCGCTAACAACTCAACCCTATTCTGCTCCGATCCCCCCTAAAATCCCTAACAACTCCACCCTCTCCTCCTAGACGCCGCCCACCGCTGACGCCGCCCAACCCCCATCTCCGCCACCTTGACGCCGCCTCGTGGTCCCTGTCCACCTTCCACTTCCACTCCGGCCACCTAGTCGACCACAGCCACCTTAGCAATTGCAGCAGCAATTTCAACAGCAGCAATTTCAACAGCAATTTCAGCAGCAATTTCAGCAGCAATTTCAGCAAAACCTCCAAAATCTCAGCAGCAATTTCAGTAGCAGCAACAACAGCAATTGCAGCAGCAACAACAGAAGCAGCAGCAATTTCAGTAGCAGCAACATCACCAGTTCTTAGCCTCTCACTTCCATCTCCTTCATTTAGTGGAAAGCTGTTGAACTCAATATCAGGATCAGACAGTCGAAGGACAGAAGCGAAAGCTGGAAGAGAGAGCTATTGGGTTTTGGGTTTGTTATTGGATTGATTTGGTTCTGATCAACTTATTCAGACCCATATCCAAAAGAATAGAAGGTTGGATTTATTTTGGGTCTGACCCGCAAGCTTCAGATCTGACCCGCAGATCCAGATCCATTCCACTCTTGGTTCAGATCAGTACAGCAGTGCAGACCCGCTGACAATGCAGACCCGTTAAGGAGAAAAGTGGTGATTTGGAGGCCGTTCGGAGTCCAATTCAAGTCAGATTCGAAGCGTTGCATTCCTGGATTTATTTCCAACAATTGTGGCAGGATTGCAGGGCTCTTCAGCAGGCGAACCAACATCGGAAGACTCCAAGAGACTACTACAAGTGCACGAACTTCTTCGGTATCTGGGTAATCTCTAAACTAACCCATTTTCTTCAGCAAAATTTTGCAATTATTTTGTGAAAATTCTGCATAAGATTGTTAGTTAGAATTACTAATAATTATTTGTCAACTTATTGCTTATTGCATACACACATTTTAGGACCCATTTCCTTTCATTTTAGAAACTAAATCTTAGGAAAATTTTATTTGATCATATAGTGCACGCATATGAATTTGACCGAGTCTAGGAAATTGCATTGCATCCGCTTGTTTGATTGTATGCTTCTTCGTAACGGTAAAATGACCACCTCAAGTTCTAGTAATGTGGATGAAAAGTTAGAAATCATGATGAAACAATTAAAAACTATCACTGAACAAATGGAACAGTTTAAAATTGTTGATAAACGATTGGATGCACTAGAACGACAAATGGAAGAACAAAATGATCAAATTTATAAGAATGAGTATAATGAAAGGAATTACGATAGAGGGCCAAGAGATCGAAATGAAAGAAATAGAGATGAGAGTGTTCCTAGAACTAGACGTGCTGAAAATGACATCACACGTAAGATAAAAATTGAAGCTCCTACGTTCAATGACACTCATAATCCTAAAGTTTTTAGCGACTGGCTCGCAGACATGGATTATATTTCGATTGGTATGATATGCCTGAAGAGCGTAAAATACGATTTGCTTGGATGTGATTGATAGGGCCCGCTAGGATATATTGGGCATCGGTAGAAAGAGAGTATGACAGATACCTGGATGCGATAGACTTGGAATGACATGAAAGCTAGATTTAAAGAGAAGTATTTTCCAGTCACATTTAGAAGTCACCTTTTGATAGGTAACACAACGCTAGGGAAGCATAACGGTCCAAGAGTACATGACTCAATTTGATGAATTGACACTTCGATGTGATTTGCGAGAGGACCGACATCAGGCGATATCTAGATTTCGTTCTGGACTACGCGCAGACATACAACGAGCTATGCATATCCATTCTCGAAATATAAGTTCCCTTGCTCAAACTTGTCAATTTGCAGAAGATACAAAACACTCTCTCAAATTTTCTGCTTACCGTAGGTTTACTCTTAAAGCCGGGGAGCAGTTCAGACGCTCTTCTGAAACTAACAAGAGACCTAACACCCAATATAACAAAGACTTTGAAGGTAAAACCGTAATGGGTGAGTCATCTAAACAGGGCACGAAGAGTGTTTCAGGTGTCATGAGTATGGCCACATAGCTTCACAGTGTCCCACTAGAGTTTTACTCGTAGAAGATTATAATGGTGATGATAATGATCTTGAGGAGGAAGTATATGAACCAGTAGGAAACACTAGTGAGTCAGACGAGAAAATAGTCATTTCAAATGTGCGCTTAAGTGTCGTTAGGTGTCTTTACACTAAAACGAAAAATGAAGATTGGCGTAGATCTAGCGTTTTCACAATATACATCACACACGGAGGAAAGAGCTATCGCGTAATAATTGACAGGGGTAGTTGTGTGAATATAATCTCAAGATCAGCTGTTGAGAAAATGGGCCTCAAAACTGAACCCCATCCACAACCATACAACGTAACATGGGTAGATAAAACTGCTCAATTTATTACCCAGCGTTGTCTAATGCCTATCCAAATGTTAAACTATCAGGACCAGTTTTGATGCGATGTGTTAGATATGACCGCCGCACATATGTTGCTTGGTAGGCCATGGTTGTATGATTTAGACGTGACGAGTTTTGACAAATCAAACACATACATTCAAGTTTAATGGAAAGAAAATTATTTTAAAACCCGCGCCGCCTAAGTCTAGCGATGAGAGCCCAAAGAGCAAAAAAGTCACAAGACATGTGCATAAAAAATCTCTTCACTTGGTAAATCGATCAAGATTCCTCAAGGAGAGTTTAGAGGAAGGACTAGTGTATGCGGTAATTGCTTTAGGAGAGTCTTCTAATCCACCTGTCATTTACCATCCTGAGATTCATCAGATTCTCACTGATTTTCAAGATATCATGCCCGATGAGTTACCTGATGAACTCCCTCCCCTTCGGGATATTCAACATGCCATTGATTTCGTGTCTGGGTCCAGTTTGCCCAATTTACCTCATTATAGGATGAATCTTTTTGAGCATGCTGAGTTGAGAAGACAGGTCGATGAGTTATTGCGAAAAGGCTTTATTAGAGAGAGTTTGATTCCTTGTGTCGTTCCCGCTCTACTCACACCTAAAAAGGATGGTAGCTGGAGGATGTGTGTTGACAGTCGGGCCATCAACAAAATTACCGTCAAGTATAGGTTTCCCATTTCTAAACTTGATGACTTATTAGATATGATGGCTGGTTCTCAAATCTTTTCGAAGATAGATCTTCGAAGCGGATATCATCAGATTCGTATCCGTGAAGGTGATGAATAGAAAACAGCTTTTAAAATTAAGGACGGATTATATGAATGACAGGTCATGCCTTCTGGTTTATCTAACGCACCCAACACATTTATGAGAGTTATGACTCAGATATTGCGTCCTTTCTTAGGCAAGTTCATTGTTGTCTATTTTGATGATATTCTCGTCTTTAGTCAAACCCAAGAAGAGCATCTTTCTCATTTGACACAAGTTTTAGAGACTCTCCGTAAAGAGAAACTGTTTGTCAATTGAAGAAATGTGCGTTCTTAGCTTCCTCTGTTCAATTTCTTGGATTTATCGTCTCTAAAGACGGAGTAGCAGCAGATCCTGACAAAGTTAAGGCCATAAGAGAATGGTCTACTCCTCGTACGATCCATGAGGCCAGGAGCTTCCATGGTCTGGCCACATTTTATAGGAGGTTTGTTAGGGAATTTAGTACCACCATGGCTCCGATCACTGATTGTCTTAAGAAAGGGGAGTTTCAATGGACTAAATCAGCTGCTCATGCTTTATTAAGGAGAAGTTGACTACTGCTCCGGTTCTTCATCTTCCAGATTTCTCGAAGATTTTTGAGGTAGCATGTGACGCATCAGGCGTATGTATAGTAGGTGTTTTGAGCCAAGAAAATCATCCTATCGCTTTTTATAGCGAAAAATTGAATGAGACGAAACAGCACTATGATATTTATGACAGAGAGTTTTATACAGTAGTGCAATGTTTGCGTCATTGGCGTCACTATTTGCTACCAAAAGAGTTCGTTCTATATTCAGACCATCAAGCTCTATGCTATATCAATTCCCAAAAGAGAGTTGGAGATCGACACATCAAGTGCCTTGAGTTTATTCAGGAGTACAATTTTGTACTCAAACACTGTGTAGGAACTGAAAATAAAGCCGCTGATGCATTGAGAAAGAAACTTTGCACTTTACGGACGATGAGTGCAAAAGTTATCGAATTTGAGCATATCATTCAAGACTATCCTACTTGTCGGGAGTTTGGTGACATCTATTCATCTCTGACGCAGGATCCTCCTATTATAATAGATGTTTTCACCATTGTTGATGGTTTTTTATTTCGAGGTACCCGTTTATGCATTCCCAATACTTCTTTACGCGATCATCTGATTTGGGAAATGCATGCAGGAGGGATCGCTGGTCATTTCGGTCGAGATAAAACTATCATTCTTGTAGAGGACCGATATTATTGGCTAAGCATTAAACGTGATGTTGCGCGAGTTGTGTCTTATTGTCGAGTTTGTCAGGTAGCTAAGGGTAGGAAGCAGAATACAAGACTCAACACACCATTACTCATACCCTTTGCACCTTGGGAGCATCTTAGCATGGATTTTATTTTAGGACTCCCTCGCACACTTAGGAAGCATGATGCAATATTAGTCGTGATGGATAGATTTTCCAAATTGCACATTTTATTCCTTGTCACAAGACTTCGGATGCCTCACATGTTGCACACTTATTCTGTAAAAAGGTAGCTCGTTTGCATGGCCTTCCTAAATCAATTGTTTCTGACAGAGATGTTCAATTCACAAGTCATTTTTGGCGAACTCTCTGGAAGAAAATAGGTACCACGCTTAAGTTTTCTACTGCCTATCATCCGCAAACAGATGGACAGACAGAAGTTGTCAATCGTAACTTAGGTGACTTACTTCGATGTCTAGTAGGCGACCATTTAACGACGTGAGATCTTGTTTTGCCTATAGCGGAGTTTGCATATAATAGTTCAGTCAATAGGTCTACTGGGATGAGTCCATTTGAGGTAGTTACAGGTTATAAACCTAGAAAACCTATAGACCTTCTTCCACTCCCCATAGGTGATAGGCCTAGTGCCTCAGCTGAGTCTTTTGCACAGCATTTGCATGATTTGTATGATCATATTCGGCGGCAAATAGCAATTAGTAATAATAACTATAAGTCTGCAGCAGACTCGCACAAAAGATTGCAGGAATTTGCAGTTGATGATGAGGTGATGGTTAGAATGCGTCCAGAGAAGTTCGCGCCAGGAACCTTGAAGAAGCTTTATGCTCGATGTATGGGTCCTTACCGAGTTCTACAGAGGATTGGTTCTAATGCTTATGAGCTTGCGATCCCCCACAAGCTCGGGATCAATCCAGTTTTCAACGTCGAGGACCTGACTCCATACCGTACTCCATTTGACTATCCAGCGGTTATTCCAGATCTACCATCATCTGCTTCGCCAGGACATCGATATTTTCCCATCCGTACACCGCCTCCTCCTGCTCCACGCAAGCATCATGTAGATCAGATTGAAGATATATTGGATGATGAGATTGTGTCGACTGTTGATGGTGGATATCAGCGTTATTTGGTGCAATGGCGTAGACATCCAGATTCAGATTGCACTTGGTTACGCACCGAAGAAGTCCACCAGCTCGACCCGAATTTGCTCGATAGTTATCATCTTCGTCATTCACAAGAGGTTCATGTTTTGAAGCCGGGGAGAATTGATGGAGATCAAGATTAGATTTGATTAGATTTGATTAGGATTTGGATTATACTAGATATTTGATTTGATTAGGAGTTTGGATTTTATTAAGATTCTGTTTGTTAGGGTTTTTTTATATATAGGGGTTGTATGAAGTATTGAAGAGATGAATAATATTTTGAGAAATTTTCTTGAGAAATCTCTGGCGTGGAATTCGCTGAGTAAAAATCTATCCTCGTGGATCATGGAGAGTGAGCGTGGGCGGATTCCCAAATCCCAAAAGTTTTCCCTAATCTATCATTTCTTCTCCAATCTCTCTAAAAAAAATCCTAATTTCAAAACCCTAACTCTAATTTCGCTTTCGTCCTGCGTCAATAGCCTTAAGGTGAATATCGAACTATACTAAGAAAATTAATGGAAAAATATAGATAAAGTAATAAAGAATTGTATATGATTTTCATGATCGAGGAAAAGATTATAATATGGTTCCATTAAGATAATTGGTAGGCTTTATAAAAGAAAGAAATGTATATTACATATATTGATGTGATTAAAGATATGTATGATTGAGTATTTATTTATGAGAACAATGGGAGTTGAGAGAAGAAGATTTTACCATCACCACATGTTTGCACAAAGAGTCGGCTTTAAGCATTTATATCTTTATATATGGAATGATGATTAATGGATAAACTTACTAGGCATATATTGATAGAGATAAAATTCGTTATTTAGTTAGATTTGATCATATTAGAATAGAAATTTGGTTAGATTTTAAAAAAATTGTTATTATTTTGTTGTATTAGGATTTTCTATATATATGGATTGTAAAATCCTAATTTTATTGATAGAGATGATGAATAAAAATTAAAAGTATGTGATTTGTCCCTTCCCAAATCTTTCTCATGAGTGATTCGTGAGAGAGCGGATATGTAATTCGCCTGGATGTGATATCCAAACCCTCAATTTATCCCAAAATCTTAATTCCTTCCCCAATTCTCCACCACAAAGCCTAAATCCCTTCCATCATGCGTCAAATTGGTATCAGAGCTAAAAAAGAATTCCGGTTGTTCAGATATCAAGCTTAAATCCTCATCTTCTTTTATCTTCACCATCCTCTCCTTCCATCTTTCTTTTTTATTTATTATTTTGTGAGAAAAAGAAATTCAAAAAATCAATAGAAGAAAAACAAAAGTAACAGAACAAAGAAGAAAAAAAGTGAGTGAAAAAAGATGAGAAAAAAAAAAGAAATTGAAAAAAAACATCAGAAAGGGAAAAGAATAGTGACAAGAAAGCAAGAAAGGAAAAAAAAAATCTCCCATCTCAAAACCCCACCCTCTCACCCTCGGCGACCTCCCAGCACCTAGTTCAACAGCCCCTTCACCATCATCACACAGAGGTCCCTATTTAAATTTTTAAAAAATTGTCCCTTCCCCAACACCGCCTCTTCTTCCACAACCAACTATTCTCAACTCTTTCAACAGTCAGAACTCTCCTGAGCATCGTCGCCTACCCTCAACCTCTACAGCAATGACTATATCTAACTGGTCAGCCCCACCTCCCCTCAGCATCAACCACTCATCCTGCAGCCCTCTTCTATCCACCCAGACTCTCTCGAAGCCTCTGTTGCCCGAAGCTCACCAACAACCACTCGTCGCAACCAAACAAGTCATCCATGCTAGTCGATCGAAGACAACAATGTCAATCCCTCTCTGAAACCCTGCCATCGTCGATCTTCGACGCTTCGGTCAACATCCTCTGATCAGTGAAACTTGCTTCCCACAGACCGATCCTCCTCTCCTCACCTCTCTATTCGCCAACCACCGGCTCCAAGGAGTTCGCCGCGTCCACCACTCCCATATCGTTGAAAACATCCCTGCAAATCCCGCAGTCCCCCTTTCATTGCAACTGTCCTTTGATCAAATTTTGTACCCGTCATTGCTAAGATCCAAATCTAAGTCAACACAGATTCGACCCGCAATTGATTGGGTTAATCAATACAAAATCCGACTCGAAAGGTAATGTCAAGACCCGTTAAGTGTCATTTTGAGAGAGATTTTGAAGTTATTCGATTCGAGTTATAATTAAGACGTTCCAGTTCTTTGGTCTTTTTTTGAACTTGTTCTGAGTATGTTGAAGTTAATTATTATAAGATTTATATTCTTTGATAAATATATTAATACATATGTTGATTTCAAACAAATAGTGTGATATATGCTGATTTCAAACAAATAGTGTGATATATACGATGCACTCCCATAATTTTATGGCTATCATGGCCACAATGATTATGAAAACTGGAGAATTATCTGGAATAATTTTTCAATTACTTTCTTTTGACTTCAGAGCAAAAATATCATTACACGTTATTAAATTGACTCGAGAAGTTTCAAATTGGTACATCAACGACTATAAATCTCGTCCAACTTGGAATCGATTGCAGTTTCTTCTTCGTACATAGTATACTTTGTACCTTATTTTTAAACAATACTCAAAATGTGAAGGATACAGATACTCCACTCACAAGTGTCCTTCCATCAAGTGTTAAACATGTGGAGAATTTTGACACTATCACTGCCAGTGTCCTTCCAAAAGTCCAAATACTAACATATCCACTTCTGAGATTTTAGGTGATGTTATAGTTGAGCCCAAGTCTAACATAGAACTTGTCAAAGATTCATAAATTGATGATCCGATTTTCATGCCAGAGATACATGATGAAATACATGAATTCTTATCTGAAAGTCATGTTTTTTTGTCTCTCTAAATCATATTCCAAATTCTTCATTTTCTGCAGAAACAATAAATTTTAACTTCTCTTCGAAACTTTCACAACTATTACTGTCGTCACCGTTGGAATGTAAGGCAGCATACTTTTAGCTATCAATCCTATTCCAAAATTTTCTTATATAAATATCCACCTAACCATATGTGTGTTGTTGCCCAAAAACTACACATAGAAAAGGGAAATAACGTTACGTCCTACACCAATTAAATAATTGAAAAAAATTAAAAAAAAATAAAGATCCCACAATAAAAATTAGCAATGTAAACAGGTCAAATTCATGTAGGATCCTAACCATGTAAGGAGACTAGAATTCGATCAGGTTTGTGGTTCTTGGATATAATTATGCAACTTAGGAATCAAAATTAATTTTCATAACGATAGTTCAAATTTATTATATGAAAATAATTAAAAGAATAATCATAAAGTTTATGCCATAACAAGAGATATTATTATTGTTACCTATTTTAATTTAGATATTTTTTACCTAATATAACTAAACATACACCATTTACATTATTATACAACTGTATTCAGATTTTATTTATAAATTTCGGATTTGGTAAAGGTCCACTTGTCTTCTACTAAATTGCAAGTGAGGGTTATACCTCTAGCTAAAATTAATGCCCAACCAAGTATAAATGTCCTATTATTCTGCAATTTTTTAATCCCCAGGACCCTATCATCATATAAACACATTATTCGTATTTGTAACCTATGACTGTTAGTTTCAGTAATCCCAACAATGCTATAGTATTGTAGTTATAATTTGCATCAACTCTAAAGTACTCCTAAAAAAGAATACAACCCCGACCAGAATTAAACTTTTGTTTTTTTCATTCTTCATATATTTTGCAAAATGTAATTTTTATTGCATGTGCATTTATGCCCAAGGATCTATTAGAGGTAATAAACCATCCCTATATATTATGTATATGTATAGAGAGAAAAATTAACATATTCCTCAACTATGAGAACTGATTAGAACTAGTAGTTGTTGAGATAGATCACATGCAAGTTAATATTATGCAGACTAAGATAATCTTTTGATGTTGATAAATAATTTTTAGGTGTCAACTTCCATAACCAAAGTTTACAAAGGCTTTCCTCACTAACAGCTTTCTCGTCTGAACCTAAAGAGAACTATGATTGCAACAAGTGAAATTACAAAGAGGATGCATCGATTACGAGAAAAATGATAACAAGTTTTAGTCTAAGGTAATGAATACTTTCTTCGTTATTCTAAAAGAAGAATGGGAGCCACTTGGATAGAGGTTAGCCCACTATTTGCAACTTATAAATATCTCTTGTATAAACATATTTAAAAAGTTTACTTACTGCTGTCTCTTTTTACGTATCGTTGCAAAGCTAGTTGGTAATCAAATGCATGACAGCCACTCCCAGAGAAAAAATAGCCAAGCGAGGAGAAAATTTCTGTGCCAAACAACAAAAAAATGTTAGCATAAGATCTTTGGAGTTGAATTTAAAAATTCTATTCACATCTTACTCTCTAGTATGATAGCCGAGATGCCACTTAAATGTGCTCCTTCTGACTCCGGATCTGAAACTGCTTTAATCGCCTTGAAGATTTGTATTATATTTAAGATATCAATAAGACTATATGACACAGTAAACACAGAAAGGAAGTTCCAAAGTGAACCTTTGTAGCACATTCTTGTAAGACCGGAAAACATTGTTGAGTAATTCCAGCTAGCTGAAGCTCAGTGGTAGCTTTATCCCCTGTCCAACTAAATTGATGTGACAGAATTTCAATTCGTAGATGAGAGGATAATCTGATATAAATTCAGATAAGACTTGTAGCAAAAAAATCAAAACTAAGAAAGAATGATATGCTAAGATCAAAAAAAGTAAATAAGTTAAATTCAGAACTTATTTATAATAATCCATAAGATAACCGGCCACCTTATGAGTAATTTTACGAACAAACAATAATTAATAGAATTATCGCTCATATTGAATGGCCATAAATAAATATATTATAAAAATTGTGATAAAAAAACAACTGGAGAGATACAACTGACACCCACCAAATATTAAAGTTGACAATAAATAAGACCAAGATTATTCAACTTATCATTCAACTTAAATGAAGGAAAAAGGCACTAGAATTTTTAATTTGAGACTGTCACTTAGCAAGTACTCAAGTGGTATACTAACAACACCGTCCTCCACCAAGAGCACACCAAATTAAAATGCAAGTGCTAGGTAGCCACTATAAAAGCTCAAGCTTATTTGTGATCTGCCAAGATTGTATAGGCCAAACCCTCACCCACCCATCCACACCTAAACACATGAAACGTGAGGCCAGCCTTCAACTCCTAGTAAGGATGCCGAATAAGAAAGCCAAGAAGTGCAAATGAATATATTGAACTACTAATACAAGGCCTAAGTCCACGTCCCTCTGAAGCCTAGCCTCCACCTTATACATAGCCAAACAATCCTAAATTGAAAATGATGTGTTATGGGATTTATATGCATAGGTAGAAAGGCACGATGAGGAATGGGAAAATAATGGAGTAACATAAATGTATCAAACTTCTTTATTTTAATATTGGATCACAAACCTCTTTCCTTCTGCAACTGCCATACATTTTTTATATTTCTTGAGTAAAAATAGTGGAAGTCCCATAGGGCTCCATAACTAATGAATATATTAATATGCTCGAGTAGACATACTATAAATAATGGATATCAAGCAAAATCAAAATAAGAAATTGAAGAGTGAAATGAAAGATAGGAAACATTTATGAACAGCCTTCACTAAATATCAGAAGGAACCTATATATGACATAATTTTTTATTAGAAGAATGAATATGACAT